>OX243811.1:48151629-48226629 GCA_945859605.1 Lumbricus rubellus | reverse complement strand
CAAGTACGTCCATAGCGAAAATGAGCGCAATATCTACAGTCTTCATCGGTTGGACCCCAACATCCATCGGATGAACATTCGCTTGAACAGACCTTTCCTTGTGGTGCTGTAAAGAAGTAGGAGTGAATCGATCTCTTTGAAAGAACAGCCTGCACGATAGAAATGACTACCCGTCCAAAGTTATTTGTGATGCTGAAGGATGTTTGCCAGATAAATGCCAAACCAAGACAAGAGGATTCCTTTGCAGCATATGTCTTAACTAGCTCGTGTTGTTTATTAGCAATGTATAAATAATATTCATAGAAGTACTGAGATATAAAATTTCAAGGAGTTTTAAATCAATTCCTAGTTCTTACTAGAATATTTCAACCACCATTAGGCTAAACGGAAATATACCAACCTTTACCGGTACCCTCCATGTCTTTGACATGAACAAAAGCAGACTGAGTGTCATTACTTAAAGTGTAGGTTTAGGCATCTTTAACAGAATTGCTATTGTCGTTATGTGCACACCTTCTATTATCAAGATACCTTAATTATATTACTAGGGTGCCCCCAGTCAAACACAGATGAAGTCAGAATTTGTAGATGACTAGGCTACACGTTCATCTACAGACAAAATATAATCATGGCAGATCATAACAATTATATCATCATTCGTCAGTGGTCTGGTATAAGCGGTAGCTGACTTCTGACATTTCGATGATCATTCCCCTTTGAATCTGTGACTTGCAATTTATAATTGTAAAAATGATAGGTTGGGTATACAAAAGAAATGATTGATTGACTGATTGATTGATTGATTGATTGATTAACTGATTGATTTACTGATTGATCTTGACTCGCCTTTGTCTAACTGGTCCATTAGTGATTTCGTTGCCATCGACGTCGACCAAGATCTGTTAAGCTTATAGACTTAATTGACTTGTGTAGGTCCCTATTAGGCCTACAATAATATTTAGGCTACACATCTTGCATCCGTGTGTTAAATCACTTAGTATTTTATCTCTATAATTATTCCTACCTCTATACGGTGAATAAAAAAAGCGTTTTTGTTTATGCAAAAAAGGCAGTCTAGTCAGAGTGATTTCATATCTTTACACACGTACCGCAGAAGCTGGTCTGATTTGCATTGTTTTCCAGAGTTATCTTCTGCTTTCGGTCTGCGCTGATCTGCGTCCAGTTGATGCTATCGACGAAGCATAGCTTGGGATTGAGTTGAATATTAACGACTCCATCACCAATCCTCTCCAATGATACTAAACCCAGTTGTTCCAGATTCGGGTTCATCTGGATTGCAACGCCGCCGTTTGAAATCTCCTTAAGAGATGTGAGTCCTAACTCCACGAGACTCGTATGCGAAATGGCAACAGCAAATCCATTGCTGCATAAAATGAAGAGAATTGAAACCGTACAATTAGGCCTATATCAAGCGCACAGTTCTCGTTATTAAAGCAGCACGCTTCCTAATTTTATCTCGACTGATATGATGATTGTGGTTGAGCTGCTATAGATCAAAATGTTTCCTTATGTTAGACGTGTTGTTCCAATTGTTAATCTACCTGAAATGTACGTATGCCAACCTATCGATCCTTTCCAATGACTCTAAACCCGATCACCCAAGATGCTGATAGCCTACTGATCAGATTTGAGATTTGACACGCTACCGCTTGAGATCTATCTACCCACTGCACAGCGCAAGATTGACCGCAAAATTTTAGTTAGGTCCTGTTCCCGCGAATGTATAATAATAAATAATCTGTATTGCTGCAATTGCTTTTAGACCAAACGCTTCGTTTTGTAGAACGCACTCAGTGCGCCTATATTCTAAGATTATGTTAACTGCATTCAGAACTATAGCTTAGCTTCATCGAGAAAGCAAGACAGTCTACTTATTGCATTTAGTTTAAAACGTCCAGGGTCGTAGAAGACACAAAAACTTTTGTAAGCCTATAATGTAGTCCTACTGCGTACTTTTGCTTCCGGTAGCCCCCTAATGTTAATAAGTAGGGTTATCCATCCACAAAGAAGCCCTTAGGCCTCTTGAGAACAGACGGTAGAAGATCAGACTGGCGTGTCGGGCGATACCTCATCTGGACGCAACCGTACGTGATAGACATCGTGACTGCCATTTCCTATATTTTGTCGGGCACCTCCCAAACTGCTGGTGCTGCTGCAGTCTGCAGAGCGGGCATCGTATAGGCCTAATTAGGCCTATACACCGTTTCGTATAGTTAATTAAATGGATTCTAACAATTGGTAATAACTATGCCGTCACACCCTCATATAACAAAGTAGAAGCAGTCGAAGAAGGCATAGGCTACAACAGGCATACCTTGTACGTGTCCTGCCACTCACAATTCGTAGGTTTCTTAAAAAGGAGAGATTTTTGAAGTCTGGATGAATGCCTTGAACCATCAAGAAGCCTGTGATCTCCTCCACGCTCTCAAATACGTCCAGATCAGATACGTTGGCTACAGGTGCAGTTCTTCAAAGCAAGCAAACGAAACCAGTTGTTACAGTTCAAAATATTAATGTCAGCAACTAGGCCTACTATTATTTCCTTATTTTCTCATCCTCTGCTAGACTTCTTACATGATGCGTAACATGTTGCGGTGTGACCAGGCCCGCCGAGTGGGGGGGGGGGACAGGGAGTGCTCTGCCCAGGGGCCCGGCGACTTTTAGGGGCCCGGAGGGGCCCGGGCTACACTGGTTATAAAATTTTTCATGTGTTGATTACGTGTGTCGGGCCCAACCTAAAATCACTTGTGTGACTTAGCATATAGAAAGCTTAGGAGTTAGCCTATGCCGTTTTAAATAATAGCCTAATATTACTATCACACAAGTATGCTACAACTGTTTAAGCTTCAATTTTCAAGCAACTGCATGTCCATTACCTTATAACTAGGCCTAATCAGGTTTTTCCAAAGGACACGCTCACTTCTGTCTCAAAACGCTCGTCTGCTAATTATTAGACGTCTGATTTCAAAAGAAAACAAATCAGAGTCCGTAAAATAAACACTCTTACACCGGTTGATTCGAGTGAATTAAAAGTTCATGATGATCATAGCCGAATGGATCATGGATGAGAATGAAATTTGTGGTGTGGCATCCAATGTTCCCTCTAAGCTGTGCGCGTGTGCGCGCGCACACAGGCCATGAGACGAGCGCACAGAAAAAAATATGGAGCGCACACAAATTTTTTTACAGTTCCATAACACATAATTTTATTTTCATACATGTCATACTAAATACAAACGGTGTCATGTTATTCTACGGCGCATTCTTCCTGTGACTCTCAATTCATTAATAGATCTATGCAAATACCAACTTCCGGTCTTCCGTATCAACTTCGAAGCCACGTGGTTATGAGTTCTGACTTCTGACTTTTGAAGTTCAGATTGTGAATACATCTATTAAATATTAAATCGAGCTCGCTTCAGGTCTAGTTTATAAACAATGTCGCAGTCCTTGAAGCGAAAACGAACTGCGACCGCATTTAAGAGTGAATGGTTGAACGAGGTCGTTGAAACAGAGTCAACACAATCGCATAGTAAGTCGCGATTGACACTTGGTGAATTTTTTTCTTTTGAGGAGGACGTTGGTGTCGTTTGTTTGGTGTGCCGTGATGCAAGAACTGCAGGAGAGTTTACGAGGGGATTTATTCATAATGTACTAATAGACATTAGGTCTCTGAAAGATACTAGTTTTAATAAGCAAAGTAGTCTTTTTTACATGTAAAATTTATTAAATCGTCAAATGCGACATATGAAGCAGCCTTTTCTAGTTAGTTGTACTTGTAGTGTACTTAGTTAGTTACTTAGTATAACTGACTACTAGGCCTAGTGGGTTGAAGACACTGCAAATAAGAAACAATTATCTGCCAACTGCCAACTCCTCAGTCACTCACCATTCACCAATACACATGTGCACAAAATGTAACTTTCCTTATAAATTGTTGCACAAGATAAATTTTATGCGCACACAGACTGGAAAAAATTAGAGGGAACATTGGTGGCATCATAATTCCAAAAGATGACATTATAAATTGGACTTACGAAAATCCTGAAATTATAGAAACTGTAAAATGCTTGGTTTTTATGTTGGCACTGCCTCCAGGGCCCTTGTCTACACAAACGAATTACTAGGCTACAACATAAGAAACAGTCCTCCAAGACATCGGGACAATTTACCAGGCGATAAAAAAGAGCATTTCCGAAGTGCATTTTAAAGGTTCCCAGACAAAATTCACAAAATGGTTAAGAGGATATCATAAACGCTTTTGCTGAAGTCAAATCCGGAAAGGGTTGCTTTTTGATTAGACCACCATAGGCCTATCATAATTTTTTTTATTTGAAAACTAAATTATTAACATTTTAAGAACTGATTGGAATCGTAAATGTATGCATTATCGTACATCCGCACCCGCACTTTTGATATTTCTAGGCTATTTGTTTTTATTTTAAAAGTTGCTATAAAAAGTCTAATGACAGTTTAGGGCCCGTGACTTCCCTGCCCAGGGGCCCGGAATTTCTGTCGGCGGGCCTGGGTGTGACAACCTGATTTTTTAATAAACGAAGATATATATATATATATATATATATATAATATACTAATTATTATGGTATATCACTATAGAACAATTAAGCGAATAAGCGATGAAAACAAATCGGTGGCTAACTTGTCAGTGAATGTCTTCGCTAGAATCTGCAGATATCCATCGATGATTGTACATCCAGAGAAATTAGCGATGTTCGTCTGGTTGACTTTAGCGCCAGGACAAGCTAAATCAAGATACGACAACAACAACATCATTATTATTATTATTATTATTATTATTATTATTATTATTATTATTATTATTATTATTATTATTATTATTATTATTATCATCATCATCATCGTCACCGCCGTAATCATCGGTGTTGTTGGCTTTACTACCCGTACGTTCATCTGAGAAAATTAGCTATAATTATAATAGACCTATATTCGCTTAATGCAAGAAACACATTGTGGCATATAAAAAAATGTTGATGACAATGATTTCTTTTGAACCGTACTGATCATTCAGTTAAATAATTATAAAGATGAGGGTTGATTTATCTTCATGTCGGTATAATATTCGTGGTTTGTGCTTTGCTGGCAGCGAAAATAACCAATACAGCTATTAAAAACAAGATGGATTGGTATAAAAAATTTGTTTGCTGCTCCCGTAAAATCTCAATGCGAACAATAATTATTATTTCGCATGAAGTTTAAAAGTGATTTGGCGCTGACAGCATGAGTATTGAGTAGGCTAGGCCTAGGTCTAGCGTTATTGTTCTACTGGGGCCATGTCGAACTTTTGCGTCTATTGTTGGCATTTAGAGATAGACCTAACCGTAAATCGTCGTATAGTTTTAAATTGAATGAGATCAGACTGGTGATCTTTCAATCAGATTAGATTAGAATAAGAAACTTACTCTTGGGACAAATTCCGTTGTTGCACGGTTTGCATCTTCTATCTCTGTCAGACCTATTTTCCGTCTCTGTCAGACCCTCTGAGCATCTGGCTACACAGGTTTCTCTTTCTATCAGCATATGATCTACAGAGAATAATTATATGGAGCAAGCATTAATATCCAGTATGCAAATCATGAAATCAAACTTCAGCACTTACAAAGACCGAAACAGAACACAAGAAGCACACAACTGGTTGTTATCTTCATACTGACTGCATATAATAAGTAGTGCAAGTGAACACACATTCACACACACACACACACACACACACACACACACACACACACACACACACACACACACACGTGTGTGCGTGTTTGCGTGCGCGCGCGCGTGTGTGTGTAGAATTTGTGTTTCAAACTGTGTTGCAACTATGTCCAAAGATGAACGGGCGGTAGGTTGGTTATGTAGCCTAATGATAGCAACCTGGACATTCCTTGAGGCAGTTGGCTCCGTAGGTATATCGGACGTCAGGATTTGGCTCCAACTTGTAAGTCTTCATGTTGTAAATCATTTCACCCGGACATTTATCCTCGCAGACTCCATAGTTATTGAAATGACGACACGCCTACAGTCAAAATAATAATAATCGCATCATTGAAATTCAAACAATTTCATTCACTCTACGAACTTATCCTGTTTTAAAATCTACCATTATTAATATGTGGATCACTATTTATAAGTGCAGGTATAAGTAAGATGAGAGAGAGAGTTCTTAGGTCAATTTTTAGGCCTAATAAGATTGGTTCCTACTGCAGTCAAGGTTTCAATTTTTATTATTTAAAGTAATTTCTAAATTTTTGTCATTTAAAGTAATTTCTCCATTATAGCCTACATTTCTAATGAGCCTCTGCTGAAGTTTCGCTATAATAGGCCTCTGTCTTTAAAGTTGCATTTACAGGTGTGCAAGTCAGATCTGCATGCGATGTTCAAATTCAGCTAGTCGTTCAGTTTCGTTGGTCGTGTTCTCTCTTTTCGCATTCACACCACTCTGCGCCGCACTCAGGCTGTGGTTTGTGGTCCAGTATACGGTCTAACTGTTCCATGGTCTCACTTGATCTCCCGCAGGGTTCCATCATAGCGCCTCTTCTGTACATTCTCTACTCCACCCAGTTAAGTCATCTCTGGGGTTACGGCTCATCAGTGTGCAGATGACACTCGGGCACATGCTCACGTACCAGCTGTGTATGGGTTGTAGGCTTGTATACCCTTGGTGGAAACTGCGTGCTCGGTGCCTGGATGTCATCCAAGCGCCTCTCCTGACTGAATCTTAGGAAAATCCAGTCAATCTGTCTCGATAGCCGTGGACTGAACCGCACAATTATCGCATACATCGTTCCATGGTGTCTGCTACTGTACGCCATTTGAGTGCATGGGCGCCCGCACATAGGGGAAAGGGGGGCACCTGCCCCCCTGGAAAAGTGACACTTATTTATTTTTCTAACTACTACTTTTGAGTTTTTAACAAGTTTCTTCGCAATAAAACGCAAATGATACGAATGATACACACAGTGAAAGTAATAAATTTACGTTTAGAAATCTCTTTAGAAATAAATATTTCTAGTGCCCTTCATGGACCTACTTTTTAGCATCTACTTGTGGATTTTTAAGAAATTTTTCGCACTTAAGAAACTATTCATATTAAAAATAATACACAAAATGACACTGAGAAATTTGCATTAAGAAACCTCTCTGAAAAAATACCGTGTTTTTAATTTCCAGGGCTGTAGAATTTCTACCTTTACTCATAATGATCCTCCATCCTCCAATTCTGGCCTGAGGATTGGATTGACTTTGATAAAAGAAACTTAGACGCCACTAGCTAGAATCTTTAGATTAAGTCAAACTCAAAAGCCATCTCATCTTATGAGGCATATGTAGGCTTACTGAAATTTTTTTATAACAACCTGGAAAACAGACACTGAAGACTTGACTCAAACGTGACTTACCCAGCAGTCTGATTTGTTGTTACCACATCCTCCTGCACATTTCTGATCGCAACACTGGTATTGACCTCGTCCAAAACATCCATATTCGCAGTTGCTATTGCAAACGCCCCTTGTTACTGAAAGAAAAGGCGTATACCGTCTATTAAGTTAATCCAACGAATAGCCTTCTCTCGGCAGAAACAAATCTTTGAGCGCGCCATACCAAGTGACGTCTGAATGGTGACATCACGGACATGAACTGGCAGGTTCAAATTCAAAACAAAAATATTTAATGGCTCCAAATAATAATGTTACTGATGAACTTCCAGGCAATCAGACAAAGACAGAAAGTCTTTATCTAAATGCTGAACAAAGGCCTATTGCCTGACTCTGGTGGTTCTAACAACACCAAAATGATAGTCATGTTTGGCGAGAACAGATTTGGACTTAGGGGTAAGTTATGCAATTGAAAGAATTCACATGAACACAAAATCTCAAATCACAAAATTTAACAACTAACAGAACAGGAGGCCTGAAATTCAATGAACCAAACTTACTTTTCTGGCACTTGTCCGGTCCTGGCCCCCAGCAGTGGGCTACTCCGTTAAAAGTGCAGCTGGGATGACACTCCTCACCTAAAATCAAGTGTCGTCATAAAAACTGTAGTGAATGAGAAATTGAACAAAACGGAAAGTTAAAGATTTACACTATTCCGAATAGGCTACTTAGCCAGTTCTAAGAGTTCCTAGACTATCTTCTTTGTCAAATTTCCATCAAATCGTTAGCCTATCTCAGATTTCATACTTTTAAACCGTTTACACTGAATACTCTTGCCTTGTACACGATATCCGATCACATTCAACTCAACCAAATTGGATCTTACGATATGCAAGTTATATAATCTAATGGAATTAATGTAAATCTATTTCAATCACATGGAACGATAGGTTTGAAACCCAAACATGATAATTATTATGATGAAATGTAGCTAGCGTACATGGTCGACGATATTGTCCTTCTGGTGTAGGTTTAAGTTGAACTTTCGAAGCCTCTCCAATTATGTCCGTCCAGTTAATCGTCCGTTCATGGCAGAGTAGACTGTTGTTTTCAATCAACACCTTTCCATCGAGTATCTCTATAACAATCACACAAGCATGAAATCGATCGTCACCGCGCATCGCTTTGTAAATTAGTTATTCTGTTGACGGTGGTTGGATGACGGTGTCAAAGTGTTTGCTGGAAAAGAGAATTAACGACCAGATATCAGATGCTGTAAAGACTTCCTCTGAGGCGCAACGCGCGAAACATTTTAAGATGTTGTAAACAACAGTCAGAAAAGACGAATACGTCTACTAAGGATAATTAATACTTTGGAAAATGTTTTCTCAAGTCAAAAGATATCGTCAACAGCAATCTTGACAAGAATGCGATCAAACTTCTCTACACGACGCGGCTCAACTGATCAGTTGATTATGCCGAATTAATTATTGTAACTTAACCAGATTTAAGATGCGATGTTACAATCGTGCAAGAAATGCAAATAGCAATAATTGTTGAATTGAAAGAAGTGTAAGCTTATGTTGTAGTACCGTGTAGTGACGTGAGATGCAATTCCTTGAGACCAAGAGACGTTGAATTTGTTTTTCGGTTTGTCGAGATGTACAGACTGTATCCGACTGTCGATTTGGATGGAAAGTAGAGACTTCGACCTCGAATCAGACGAAGGTTTCTTAGCGGAAGAAAGTCAAAGTAGTTACCGTCGATCAAGACGTACCCGGTCACCTCTCGGATGCTTTCCAAGAAGGACATATCGTAGTTGAAGTTACCGTCAAGAAAGACGATTTCAAGGCTTTCCAGTACGGTTGTGCAGTTGGCGTACATGGATACGTAGGAAAGGTATCGACTCCATGGCTGGCCGGCATTCGTGTGACTTAGTCCACTGCTCGATCCCACGCACACTTCAAGTAAAAGCAGAATTTTATATTGATTAACCAAAACACTATAGCATGCGGTAGGGTAGTATATCATAAAGGTCTACAGACAAGCTAGAAAGTAGTTCAAAAGTCCAACCGGACAAAAAAGCAATTTCTCGACAACTGGTAGAGAGTTTTCTACCAGTTCTCAGGATTTACAGCAAACAGAATTTTCAGTAATTTCCTAAAATCTCAAAGTTTATTTAAGATTTAAAGTTTCATTGCCTCAGAAGTCGTAGCTGTTCAATTAGGCTATTCTACGGTAATTCAGAAGCAAGGCGATCGGACGAGTTTCCCGTTGACCAGTCACTCGTTTTAAAGGCAACACCGTTACGTTGAGTCTTTCGAAGTATCAGCTAATCACTTTTTCAACGTTTCATGTCATATCCTGTTCGTAGCAACACGGATTAGGTCTACTATTATAATTATTAGGACTGATGTTGAAATTAAGCCTTTCTTCGTCTTCTTCTAACTCTCAGTCACACTGGGTTCATTGACCGTCAGACCTCAAGTATACATGTACATATATACATACATACATACATACATACATACATACATACATACATACATACATACATACATACATACATACATACATACATACATACATAGCCTACATACATACATACATACATACATACATACATACATACATACATACATACATACATACATACATACATACATACATACATACATACATACATACATACATACATACATACATACATACATACATACATACATACATACATACATACATACATACATACATACATACATACATACATACATACATACATACATACATACATACATACATACATACATACATACATACATACATACATACATACATACATACATACATACATACATACATACATACATAATTTTATACATATTACATGCATGCATACATACACACACACAGTGTGACCTTCATGCTCACATAATATCCAGAACCACTTATCTGCCCACACAAACATTGTGTACTAAACTTTAATTGTATAGGCCTATACGTAATTGCTCAAATTTACTCATCTACCCGACAGTATGGTCTGCCCCCCATATGGAATGGGGAGACAAACCCTCTCCACTCGAGGCGACATTTCATTCCTACGAACTGTATTGCAGCATTTTTTAAGAATTAGCCACCCCCAGTTCATGTCCTAAACGTACGTCAACTAACTTCCTGTTATTGTGGAAGGTCGTTTTTCTCACCCATCCCCATCTCCACTCATCCCACCCCATCCCCCATTGGCAGAAACTACTATGCACCGAAGCTGCTTATGTAGCCTAGCAGAAGACACCAGTCGAAGTGTAGGCATAGGCCAGTTGGCCAATTTTCTGTGGTGGACAGGTGCAGGATGTGAGCATGTATAGGCCTCTGCGGTGTGGAGTATTATAGAGACAGGCATCACTGTTATGATGCAGACTGTTAAAGGCTGTCCTGATTTGCAATCACGATGTATAGCCTACTAATAGGCTACTATTATATCCGTTAATAATTACGACAAACCACATCACGAACCAATATAATTATGTTCTCACGTAGTCAAGAGACAAACGACTTTCAAAAGGTCTGACTTCTGTTAATAATTTAGGCCCATATGGAATAGTCTAAGAGTCAAAGTCAGGCCTTCGTTATCTCCACCGCCCCATCCTCCTAGTGACTGGAGTCCTTTTAATGGTAACAGCAGAAATCTGTTCACGTTGTGGCCTAAAATTCTCCAGATTCTACATCAGTTCATTTTGACAGCTGCTTGCGTTTGTTGCTAATATTTGTTAAAGTTTCTTTGCTTTGCAAGGCGTTTTTAATAGATGTGAATTTGTCTTTCCTCATTACGCCCTCGCACTTATTGCTTAAGCGACACTCGAAAGCCAAGCGCAGAATCCATCTTACTCATGAGCTCTGAAGTCTGAAGTGTGAGCTCTGCGTATCATTTTTAGGCCCTAGGCCTACTAGACGTTTTAAAAACAACCCCATAGCACAGTGGGTATGTGCTATTATACGCCCACAACCGGACAAACATTTGACCGTTTACTTGCCGGATTTTGCAGCTGCCATTAGTAATATATATTGTAGGCTAATTTATGTCTGAACGAAAAAAATCCTGTTCATGGAGTTCTTTGTTTGGGCGCCGTAATAAAACGGCGCTGGACAAAGCGGCGCCGACAAAACGGCGCAATTCAAAGTACCACGACAAAACGGTGACGACAATTATACGGCGCAATACACAGACTACGATACCCGTTTACTGATTGTTTGCTTATTAAAGAGCAAGCTCACTACGAATTAAAGATCATGAGATATCGTTCCGGATTCCGGTAAAAGGGAATCCAAGTCAGAATACTTTGGCTTAAGTCAAAGCCGGATTGATAGTTGATACAAAATCGTCCTTCCTTAAATAGAAGCTGGATTGTTGAAAATATTCTTGCTTGAATGGAAGCTGGATTGAGGGAAATAGACTTTCTTGAATTGGAGCTGGATATAGTCTGGATTGATGAAAATAGTTTTGCTTAATTGGAGGCTGGATTGATGAAAATAGTCTTGCTTAAATTGGAGCTGATTTGATGAAAATGTTATGACTTAAATTGGAACTGGATTGATGAAAAATAATTGCCATTTAAATGGAAGCTGTATTGATAATTTAGTATAGGACCCATATTTTGCTACTATTAAACTTCTATAAACCATGGTTGTTTTTAGTTCATTTTTGCGTCGACATGGCTTACTATACAAAATTCAGTTTTTTAAAGATGTTTCATGAAAACAACAACGGATGTAGAGTGCCTGCAGCCGGGCGAGGGAACAGGACATGACTGTGACATCGACCACTCCATACCATTACGTGATGACAGAAAGACTGATCAGCATGAAGCAAAAATTAAGGAAACCGGATGGAGATGGCAGCAGCAGCAGCAGCAGCAGCAGCAGCAGCAGCATTGAGTTCGCGACACACATCTTAAGTTTGAATCCTGATCTCAGCGTATAGGCCTAATTAGAGAACCTTTACATCAACAGCATAGTCTAATGCATGGACCAATCAAACAATGAATTCACTAACTTTCTTTTTTGCATCAAAATGTACCTGCCGCTCGTCAACACATGTACAGCACTGCATAAACAATTAAAGTTTTATTCGCTAAATAAACAATTCAGAAAATAAATTTCATTAATTAATTCATTCACGGCATTCCTTTGCTAAGCCAACGAGCGACTGATTTCTTAATTTCTCAAGAGATGCGACATTGAATTTCCCTGTCAGCCTGTAGGTTGAGCAGTCTAAAAGACAATGGGCCTATTGTTCAGGAGTTCAAAATTTCAACTCAACACAGCTGGTACTTGTCTATGTTTAAACTCAACACAGCTGGTACTTATCTATTATTGAACTCAACACCGCTGGTACTTGTATATTTTTGAACTCAACACTGCTGGCACTTGTCTATGTTTGAACTCAACACAGCTGGTACTTATCTATTATTGAACTCAACACTGCTGGTACTTGTCTATTTTTGAACTCAACACAGCTAGTACTTGTTTATGTTTGAACTCAACACTGCTGGTACTTGCCTATGTTTGAACTCAACACTGCTGGTACTTGCCTATGTTTGAACTCAACACTGCTGGTACTTATCTATTATTGAACTCAATACAGCTGGTACTCGTCTATTTTTTAACTCAACACAGCTGGTACTCTTCTATGTTTTATAGGCAGATATAAGGTACAAACCTAGGTATACCACCATCTCGTAACTTAAGTAGGTCTACCTTTTATGACGGCTATCTTTAAGAGTTCTGGGTTTGTATACCGGGTAGGCCTACTATTAAATTTTATGACTGTGCTTTTTGCAACTTCGGTCACGTTTATCCTCAGATAGGCTAATAATTTACGACGATAATAAACGATCTAAATAGAGTAAGAGAAAGCTATAACGTCGTTGTCTAACGTATACTATGCATGTACAATGCTAGTTTGACTGCAGATGTTTCTTACCTTTGGAGTTCTTGTATGTGAAGGAATCACCGTTGACGAGTTGTGGTCCAGTCTGGTGAAAGGAAATTAAGACGAAGGCCAGGATGCATAAAGGTAGAGAGAGACTCTTCTCCATTCTGCAAATCAACGACAAATCCGGGTTTCCTGATAGATCTGTGTTAAGTTGATCCTTCTGATTCACGCAGGTCTTAAGCAAACTGTAATACTATGTCTCCGTTATCAGATCGTGTAAATTGCTTTGACTCTTGTGGTGCCGCTCACCAAAAAACGGCTCAGGCTCTCAGTCTCAGACCCCTCGGTAGCTGGTGTAAAGTTTCAAAACTTGGTTCTCAATTCTGCTCATCATGTGAACTCTTCATGTCGCTCATATCTAAACTTAAGGCTCGTCTGTTTCAATTTAATTGCTCAGAGTAGTCTGATTTCTGGTCTACCGGATCCAGATTAGGTGTAGTCAAACGCATTGTGATTCTTCGCTCTTGGTTCGCTTTAAACGACCACTGCTTTCTACTGAATTATTACTCTAAATGCGCAGATTTCTACAACAAACGACCGAAGAACCATTAGATAAAATAATGAAATAATTTACAACGAGGAAGAGAGAGATTTATGACAATCTATCCAATTGCAAAACATCGTTATGTGATTTCGTTACACACACTATCAGTCTGTTCTAACACTGATTAGTCTATTAGCGGTTTAATTAGTCTCTTGCATGTAATTTAATTGACGACCAGATGTCAACATCAGCTGACGTCCAAAAATTAAGCACCCGCCAATAAACTTAACTGTATATACATAACCAATTTCTTTGTATCCGATGCAGTCACACAGGAATTTTCAATATGAGCCTATCCTCTGTTGTGCCGTGAATGTGAACCCTCATCAACTTCTGAATTAAGAGTCCAGAGCATTTTCCTAGACTCAATTGAAGCAATAAGGATTCAAAACTAGGCCTATAATCTAGCCTGCGTTAGTTGCTCCACAACGGATCTTGTCACAGACCAATAAGCCATATATCCTGGTATCAACGATCAATTAACTGATGCCAACCCGCTAACCATAAGTGAAGCTCTACTGTTGTCTACTTGAACAATTAGGGCTTTCATGAAGTTTAAATGTTCGCACGACATTCGCTGTACAGGTATATCCGTAGTCGAGTCGATCGCAAGTCGTTAGTTTTGCCAAGTCGAGTCGATCGTTGTTTCGTCGATTCGACTCGACTTTGAAACATTTTACTTAGTCCTATCATCGCTCCTATGTATTTTTGCAATATTATTTGTTCCAAATGAGCTAGGTCTACATGATAATTATAACGACCTGCTTCCGTGTTAGCACACAGCTGCAAAAATAATGAATCTCTTGGCCGCTGGCCGGGCTTGCGCTTTCGTATTAGTGGAACTGTGGAAGTTATTGAATAATAGCCCACAGAGATACAAGCTTAGGCCCCCCCTACATGTTTTAAAATTTTACGGTTGTAATGGAACGATTAAGATGCGTTAAGAATAAGACTGCCCTAGATTCAGAAATGTCAGCTCTATTATCAGTCAGTATATAGGCTACCGATAATGTCAAGATTTTCGACAGAATGTCTGTTAGAACGGGACTTAGGCTAACCTACGTCGACTTCTCGCTCTGATGTGTGACAACATTTTTGTCTCAACTTACAGCTTTAGTTATTAGGCTATTATTTTATGTGAGTCGCAGCTGTCTCACGCGATTCCTATAATTGACCTAGGCTATAGTCAATCATCACCCTATCTCTTTTCAAAACCAAAGAGCATATGATAGGGTATAGGCTACATGTATATTGTTGCCTTCCGGATAGAAACTGCGATTAAATTAAAAGCAAATAGACTAAGCAATTCTAGACTAGTGTTACATGTATTCGTGGGAAAATGCTCGTAATTTAAGCAGGCGCATTGAAGCATTTGCATGTCTATAAGATTTATGTGTAATTTAGATCCTGGGTTGTAAAGTCGTGGGCGATTTTAGCCAGAAAACAACAGTCAACGCTGACAAAGTCGGTCGAGTCGATCGTCGGCCGAGCCAAGTCAACCGTAGCGCACGACTATAATTCGCAACATGGTCTGTTTGATACAGGCATAATAATAGGCCTAATAATAATAATGATAATAATGATAATAATAATAATAATAATAATAATAATAATAAGTCTGATTTCTGTAACAAAACCCACCGCGGATGAACACATTGAACACAATGAACAGGGTGCAAGAATAGCTATAGATACAAAAATTGGCATTCAATTCAATCCATTGTGACGCATGATCTGATAATTATAGGCCTAATACTCTCGGAAGCTTGGATCTATCCATGTATATGATTAACACCTGGACTACGAGGCTGAATTCTGATGGAAAGCAAAATATGTCATCTGCAATTATCATAAAAATCAAAATGACAGGGCGATGCGACGTCCGAAATGGTCAATGGTATGCGCTGAGAAGTGAGAATTCGAATTAATGTAATCTTAGATGCAAATGCTTCGTAGAAAATGTGACTGTAGACGGTAGACGGTAGACCTTTGTTATTAACGAAGGACTGAAATGAGTAGACTCACCTTCTGCTGCTCGAATTTGTCGATGCTGCTAATGTTTTTTGGCAATGAAAGTCTTGATCGAGTCTTGAGTCTATTTTGAAAATTATTTCTTTTTTATTAAAACAGAAATTTGGAAAGTGACAATTAAACTAGGCCAAGGCCTACTATAGAGAAACTTTGAGCTGAGTATGCAGTCTTCATCTGTTAGCTGAATATATTATAGCCTATAGTACTGGAACCACAGGTAAACTTCTCAGCGATAAGTCTGGTATCGCCTCTGCATACCAATCGCTATATGTAGAACACCGCTTCTCGCTAGGGTGACAGATAAGGCAATAGATATAGGCTAATTATACGCCAATAACAATGATGATAGAGAGGGTGATAGTGACAGTAGCTATGTAGAGTCACCATTGATGGTGACTTATGCAGAAGCACTTTAAGTACTTTTTCAACATATATCCAGTCGAATAGGTTAGTCCCTCAACTCCCGGAAATTTTCACCCTGATTGTATACGCCTATACGGCAATGTGCATAGGGCCTACACAGTTCCGTAGACTGGACGAAAAAAGGTCGTCAGAAATTTTGCCGCCAAAGGGAGCACCAGATAAAATTGCTGGTTATGCAGTTAAAAAATCCTTTAAAAGGCATGGACTAGTTCCTCCATTTTAGGCCAATGGACCTTCCTCCTTCATTAGGACTTGGGTAATAACTCGTTTTTCCTAATCAGTCTCTCATTATTTAAAGACATTTCTTTCCACGAGTTTCCTTTCAGAAATGCTGTCAACGTATATTCTACTAATCTAGGCTACTTGTCTATGCGAAAGTAAAGCTACTTTGCATGGCGGAATCAGAACGAACGACTTTTGCTTTTAATGTTACGAAAAATGACTGTAGGCTGCTTAATAAATTCTGAATTTTTTTCTATTTTATCTGATCCAACTATAGCGTTTGTAACGGAAGTCTGAGTTCGTGTTGGCGTAGGCCTACCGGTAATGTTGTTCCAAATTGTACTTTCACAACAGACGCTCAGAAGCCACACGCCTATAGCAATCAATTCTGTCCTATCACAAACATGCATTTATTTTTCATCCTTAGTTGGTGACTATATTATATATATATATATGTATATATATATTAAGGTGAGCTTAAAAAAGTAATAAACCATGGTTTATGGCCTCGCGTTACCTGAGATTTCCTTTTTGACAAAACTAACTAGGCCTACTTGGAAAAACGTTGCTTATGACAATCACTATACGGACATTTACAAGGCGTAAAGAGAAAGAATGACCGGTGTCTCAATATAAAGTCTCCTCAGACACAAAGTTTCCCCCTCCCCCAAACAGGGCCTCAGTCTACCGCAATATGGATCTCCTTCGATGCTTGCAATATCACTACTTTGTATCTGCAGTTATCTTGCATGGTGAGTCGAGAGATCTTTCTCTGTCTGGACTTCATTGTCGCGCTCCCCCGATGGAAAGTTACTTTTTTAAAATCTGAGTTATGTCAATCGTGACAGTAAGGTATATATACTTTTTATGAGTTACACCAACCGTGATAGTAAGCTTATATCTGGTATGCCTATGCTTATAGTTATTATACGTCAACAACCATCTCATCCACCACGATGCCATTGTTTACACACGGCTCTGGGAAGCTGGGTCTCGTTTTTACGTTTGCTCAGTTGGCCTATAGACGATCGAGTAGCCTAACAACATACATGCATGTACCGCCACGATGTATTTGCCAAGCTATTGTCCGTCGCTATCTTTATTTAAAATTTAATTAACATGACCTAATATCTGACGAAGTTAAAGCAAAATATCTAGATATAGGCTATGATTTTTTTATGATTCACCGTGTAAATAACAAAGGACTGAAATAGATAAATATGTAGGCTACTGCTCAAATTTATTTACGCCAGTGAAGCTTAGTGCTAATAAAGAATCTCGAGTCTCTGGTCCTGAGTTTATTTTGAAATTTAATTCGTTCGTGAAACAGACACAAAAATAACATCTAAACATTTTAACCTGCGAGAAAAACTCTGAGCTGTAAACGCAACCTTTATTCGTTAAGTTTGTAAACCTGAAAAATAATACAAAACGTCTATATAATTTCTGAGCAATATCAATTTGTACAACATTAGGATAAAACTGAACGTAATCTAAACTTCAATGCCCTAATACACACAATATACAGCAGGTAAAATTTAGCCAAAGACATGCACTTTATAATTTTTTTAAATTTTTTCTGTAACATAGTTCTGCAGGTTTTATTTTGCAGTTGCGTATGATTAACTTGATAAAGATGACCTCTTGTTTCGGCTTAACCAAACGCATGCTGCACAAGACTGTTGTTTGTCGGTCTAATTTCTTTGCAGAAGTATCATACTTAGGCTACACGTGTCATATTGATTACAAAACAAGTTAAAATATTAGTAGCCAAGTAAAAAAATATGTACAGATTGAGATTTTTAAACATTCCCGAGTAGCTCCTTTACAATACGTAACTTAAAAAGTAGAAAAGACACATTGAGCATTTGGCAACGCTGTCACACTGCAACTATTAATACATCGGTAGTGCAATAACATTACTACTATTAAATCTATGTTGGGTTAGCAATCAATTGCTATGTTATGTTAGGTACACCATGCAAAACAGCGAGATGTCGTTCATTTCGGAGAGGGGTGCAGTTAGCAACCACTGATCATTCTAACAGAGATGGTAAATATTCATGCGCACACATATTCACAGGATAGATATAATAGCTTGTAGAAGCAAAATAGGACGCATATTATGTTAGATGACAACAATTGGATTGCATAATTAGCGGTATCGAGTCCTGTATGGCTTACTCCTCAATCTAGTAGCCAAGTAGGCCATTCTAGTAGGTCTACTCTAGGTCTACTCATGAAAAGTCAACGGGCTCCAAAGAAAACTGGATGTCTAATTCCAGCCCAGCCTTCTATTATTGTCTTTCTGAGGAGACTGTCTCAGGCTATAAACTGTTACCCAAATAGCCTAATATGTGGGTAACCTTCATAGCCTACGAGACAGTCTCCTAAGACAAACGTAGACCTATTTATCCGCCTTTATTATAGGCTATAGGCGGCAAAATAGACCCACGTTATCTGATATAATTAAACAATTGAGATTTGGTGACAATTTATAGAACGAATGAGCATTTTTGCTTAATAGACTGAGATTCATTGAAATGCGAACATTTAAGCTTATACAATAGGCCTAGTTCGCACTGCCGCTTCGACGTTACATTTGAGACTCGACTCTATGTGCTTCAAAGTATACAAGGAAATAAGCAAATACCAGGGCCATCTTATCCAGTAGGCACAGTAGGCACTGTGCCTAGGGCCTACGAACTTTTTAGGGGCCTACGAAATCCTGAGAAAAAATATTAAAATATAAATGCAGTGATTGGTCAATGACCGGAAAAAAAACAGAAAACCAAAACTTGCTAACTTTTTTCAAGGCTAGAGTTAGCCAATGAAACAGTAACATTAGTTAGAGTTTAGACCGAAACGCCGCTAACCGAAATTCGAAAATCGGAAACCGGAAATACTACATTTAGCGGATATCGAAAATAAATAAATATTACAAAAAGTAGATTGAAATTTCAAATCAAAACTATAATACGTTCACAAAACATGGTTTAGCATAATTTTAAGAAATAATGTAAATGTGTTGCAATTTGAATTAAAACAGAGTTGAGTCGGATAGGCCTATGCCCTAGGGGCCTACGAATAGATTAATATGCAAAAGTGCCTAGGGCCTACGATGACCATAAGACGGCCCTGGCAAATACATGTAATAAAATTATGTAAAATAAAGTGGAAACCCCAGAAATATCATTACATATTCTGCATAGACTCAGAATAGTTAAAAAAGATAAGAATTCGCACGTGAGCATATGCCATTGCTACTGTTTATACATAGATCGTATCATCGTTAGTAAGGTAGCCTACTCTCAATGCATATTTGAGTAAACCTATATTTCGTAGTGATGCCGGTAATAAGCAATGCAAACTTCGTATGTCAAGTTGCGGAATAATCTGCAGCATCGATAATACAGCTTAAAACTAATGAATGTATTTGTTTTACATAGACTTATAAGCTAAATATGAAGGTGGCAATAAAATTCAATTTCATTACAAAAGTTGAGCAATTAATGTAAATAGGAATGATGGAATCGCTGCCTTAAAAATGTCGTGATGAGCAGAAAACATTTTTTGCTGCGTCTGAAAACGGCTTCGATCAGCATCAAGTTCGTCAACATCGATCAGCATCAAGTTCGTCAACATTGATCAGCATCAAGTTCGTCAATATCGATCAGCATCAAGTTCTTCAACATCTCTTTTCTTGTTTTTTTTATTATTTTTGAACTCGCCTTTCGAAAATGATCATAACTATTTTCAATCCTTTTATAATAATAATAATAATTTCATTGTTCGTTAAAAAATAATGTCTATGAGGTTCGCTTGTGAAAGAATAAAGAGAGATAAGCATGTATAAGCTTATGCCGAGAAGTGGCAAATATAAATCGAGATAGAGATATATACATTAGAGAGAGAGATAGAGAAAGAGAAACAGATACAGCATCATAGGCAGTGAAACACGAGTCTACAGACTTTGATAGCATGCGGTTATACTGTTATAGGTTATTGTAGACTGCTTCTTTGTTGAAGAGAGAGTTGTGAGATGGTTTGCTAGAATTCTGCTGGTTTGTTTTCATGATGTAATTATTGTTATTGGTCGTCGTCGTCGGTTCACCATGCATCTGTCCCATGTTGCTGTAGTGCCCATTGGAGTATGGCGACTGGAGCTGTTTGGTGTTGTTATTGCTGCCGAAGAGGGGATTGGTGTCAGCTGATCCTGGACTCGGAAGATCGTCACCCGGATGCAGATAGTATTCCAGGTTTCCGATTCCCAAAGAGTTTGGTGGCTGCGCTTTGGAATACTTTGAATCTGCAAAAAATATCGTCACAACATTTAGCTCAGCTTAAAGATGTCATTTCTCATCTAAAACTCTACATGTATATTTATACGACAATTAGCCTGCTTTCGAACTTACGCAATAGTAGGCTATGTGTTGTTGTTGTTCTCTCCAAATGACGACAACTTACATGTAGATAAGATACTTATTGGCAAAACTTGATAATGCATGAAACGCTACCGTTATTTATGTACCGTACATTCACGTCTGGCTACTTTTCAGGGTCTCATACTGTAAGCTTATACGCGCCATAGTGTTGATTGCCTATCCAAGTTTTTTGTGCAAATGTAATTTTATTACCGACAATCGAGACCTCAAAGCAAAGTGTATTTTGAATTTTGGCATACATGATCATAGGGCAATTTATTCTTGATTGAAATCGAAACTTTTCAATGCACAACAACTTTCAAACTGAGAGCAGCATTGAGTGGACTGCAGGATGGTCTTAAAAGATTATATCGCAGGATGAAAAAGATCTGGAGTGTTTAAGATGCTAGAGAGAGAGAGAGAAAGAGAGAGAGAGAAGTTCTAAGTGAAAGTGAAGACTGTGTTGCAACTAAGAATCTATATCAAAACTTAAATGGTTAATTAATGATTCTGCTAAGAGGATTAGTGTTGCTTTCCACCTTCAACGACATCCAGGTAGTTAGCCGCCCTCGATGATTTCGGCTGGAGATAATCCGCCTCATCGGTGAGCATGCATTTCAATTCCATCTCATCAGACTGCAGCTTCTTATAGGAGGAGGATGACTCGTCGGTGGCAGCATCACCAGCGACATCTGGTTTGGCTGCACAGAACAATTCCTCCTCTTCCCTGCACGGGTCCGACGTGTATCGGATGCTCTGCTTCCGGCTTCGTCCTTCCTTCGGCGGCGACTTGAGCTTTCGAGCGGCCGCTGCTTCTTCGAGATCGAGGAATTTGTTGGCGTCGGATGGAGAACAGGGTGAGCCTGTGTCGAAGGAAGATCCTCTAAGGAAGTTGTTTTCGTAGTTGTTCTCCTCTTCGTTGATCTGTTTTGCAACGATATTAAGACATCGTTAATTATTATTCTTGCAGTATAATACACATGATGATGATGATGATGATGATGATGATGATGATGATGATGATGATGATGATGATGATGATGATGATGATGGTGATGATGGTGATGGTGATGGTGATGGTGATGGTGATGATGATGATGAATAGTCGGATTCGATTCGCTTTATCATATGAAAATACACGCATTTTAGCAATTGAGGTCGGACATCTCAGACTTCATACCAGAACTGTTTTACTGCCAACCAATGTAACCATAGCCGGTTTAAGGCATGTTCAACATGTTCGGCTGAACAGAGGTCCCATGGCACACTCTAGGGGCCCCAAATATGCAATAGGAATATTTTCTTGTATCATTCTTAATTATTTTAGTAAACTGAGTAAAATATCTCATAACAAACTGTCAAATTTTTCAAAAAATATTCATTTTTGACATGTAGCCTACATCCCCTGCACATTTGTGGAACCCATATAAGAGTTTCCATTACCGGCACCAGGAAAATTGATCTTAAAATCAACTAGAAAGCAATAGTAAGAGCTGTCAGTTTTAATTGCACTTTATAATTATGATATACCTCACCCGATCGGAATACTGGTGCCATGCGACGCATTATGATATTGCGCCATTTAAATTATTTTGTACATTATACAGCAGGCATAATACAGTTATACACTCTGTCTATGCGAATAAGGAATCAGTAGCGGCACTATACAACAGAGCAAATCAGGGCACCTATATTTTACCGTTGTATTTTGAGTGCCACAAGTCTGCCAGAATTGTCGGTTCGTCCTATGCGACAGGTTCTCATGAAGTAGTTTGGGGTTATTATTCTTCGACAAAATCTACAATTAATTAAGCGCTATAAAACTCACGCTGCTCATTTTCTCAAGGAATCTCGAATCCAGAGGATGGAATGCCTCCAGGTCTTTTGGACAAAGGTATTCATCAGCTGTAACCATCTTCTCTGGTCCCTCATCGGGAAGACTGAACGAACGCATCCATTCAGTGGGAGACATGTCTTCCATGACACTTGGCAAACGCATGAATCGATCGCCCTACATACATTGAGTCACAACACATTTTGTCACAACATGCATTTCAAATATTATGTCGTAAATTAAATGTCGTAACGTAATAATAATTCCTACAGCAACCGTATCGCAGTCATATAGCAATCAACAAGTTTCACGCGTTAGGTGAGAGATAGTTCGTAATTATTGTGCTAGTAAGTATAGTTTTACAGTGTTGCATTAGGGAGGGGTATTTCGTCGAGATTGGAAAGCGAAAGTCTTCGAAGAACGGACGCATAGCAGGCCCTCATCACTTCTGATGCTCTTAAGCGCTTAAGGTCCCATATAAAATCTTTTACCAACTGGTAGTCGTAATTCTATTCAATGTGACTGATATACATATTTCTGCTCCTAGAGGCATCATCATCCACGTGACAACAACACGTGACAACAATGCAAGTCTTGCGTCAGACAGATAATAATTATCCAATATCCATCTTTATAATTCGTACAAGACTTTAAAAATGAAATCTTCGTAGAAATTATTGACGTACGGACTACAATCCCCACATGTATAGGTCAACAAACCCACCATAACATAATTATTTCAGACTAATAATTAATTAATTAATAATCGCCTGCATTTCAAAGGCTTCATGCATAATTATGTTATAGTCTATCTGTTTTTAAGATAGCACAGACGAGTTATCGATAAAGGCAGCATCCGTTAAAGACCATGTATAATAGCAAAGGTGA
The DNA here is from genome assembly GCA_945859605.1 of Lumbricus rubellus. Taxonomy (NCBI): domain Eukaryota; kingdom Metazoa; phylum Annelida; class Clitellata; order Crassiclitellata; family Lumbricidae; genus Lumbricus; species Lumbricus rubellus. The sequence continues at coordinate 48,202,844 of OX243811.1, read as the reverse complement.
TTATTTAGTGTCGCCCTCCTTACCGGAATGACAACGTATCGTCCTGGATCTTTAGTCATATTCATGAAGTCGTTTTCTAGATCAAAAAAGGTCGGTCGACTGTCTGCATCAACCATCCAACCTACAAATGTAAATGTAATGTATTGTAATTGATTAATAACTCTATGCAAGGAGGTGTTATATCCATAATATTTATATATAAACTTGTTGTGGATGTATCAAAACGGCGATGCATGAAATGTATTGATGCACATAGACCTATATGTCCAATGTACGGTTAAGCACAGGTTGTACCAAGTTTCTATAATCCCATAGTAATTTGTTTAATTTGCTTTATTTTGTCGAACTGCATGTGGTACATTTTCTACAGTGCAACATTAGATTGACCTCTAAAATGAATACACACTGGAGTAGCATATGGCCCTATGCCAGCGATTCATTGTTGCTGACTTATTTGTAAAGTTACATATAGTTTACAGGGAGTGGCATTCGACAGAAGGACCTTGAAACACTTAATAGGTCTGTGCAATTCCAGGTACATAGTAATTAATGCCAGACAAAGTATGTCTGGTGTCGAGTTAGCACAACGATTACCCTCTCCCACAGTTCTTAGTTGTCTTAGTTGAGTGTAAACAAACATTGCGAATCTATCAATTATAGCCATTAGACTGTTGAACTTATTCGGGGCCTGCCTTACATAACAACAATGTCTGCAGATCGTCAATTTATCACTAGACAAGAATAGGATGGTCAACTGATCTTGCTATCCTGTTCAATTCATTACTGACGATAATCTTATTAACTCGTTAATTTGTTTGTTATTGTTAATGTTGCCGTGAATGAGCAGCTGCGCTATAATTTAATTAATTTTTTGTGCGAATTAATGTCGGAAGCATCCTGGTCAGGTACAAAGGATCCTGGAAACAGAGTGGCAATCAACAATGGAGGGTGAGATGCTTATGCACAATGTAGGCTATGTCTTTATTGTGTAGGTCCTGGTAAGAGAGTAAACAGTGAGGACCTAGAAGACCCGGTTCTGCACTAATTAACAGAACTTGAACAGCGCCCTACGTGTAATTAAGTCGAATAAGCAGACCCCAATTACGCATAGACGAACTGAACAGTTGATGTTTGACTTGTCACGCTGTGATGATGATGATGATGATGATGATGATGATGATGATGATGATGATGATGATGATGATGATGATGATGATGATGACGATGATGACGATGATGATGATGATGACGTCGATGCTTCTAGATGACAAACGTACCAACAGAATTGCACCATGATAACCTGATAACAGGTCTCTGCGCCGTCAAAATCAATGGTCACTTACATAGTCTTTGTTTATAGTCTTTGTTTACTAGCCTAGTGCAATTAAAACCCTGAATTTACTTAAAAAGAGGGAAATCTGTGTTTATTTTTGGGATTGGTTTTACCAGGGCAGAAAGTGGTTTCCAGCAGGCCTTATGGAAGTGCATTAACCAGGTTGGATGGAAGAGGAATGGTTTCAATAGAGGACAAACAGAGACAACGGATGAGATCACATCTAGTCCTCTGTCACAAAATGCATTGTCAGATCCAGGCCTACCTACGATGAACATCAGTATATAACTATATATATATATCTTCCATTACAAGTTACCTATTGCAGAATCGTATAACTATATATCCATAGAGTCATTAAATTAGATAATTAGATAGATCACACTATGCGGCTTATTCACACCACCAACGTATGCCTTGTACGTAGCATCGTGGCGCTAGAGAAGCTACTAATAATTAATAACAATAGTAATGGTCAGTAGGTCCAGTCTGAAAGTCTTCTCGATTAGACCAAACAAAGGTATCGCGAGTGAATCAATAATTTGTAAGTAGATAAACAGATTAGGTCATAGCATATCCATACACTTGATCATGATCATGTAGATGTCGATGGTGCAGATGGGTGGCTGCGAAAGTCTCTCTCCCATCTCCAGACGATGCGCCATCTCTACGGCTCGGATCGACTCGTACGGTCGCTGGCCGTACGTAAACAGCTCCCACAACGTCACACCTGCAGTGGTACATGTAAGTCACAGCGTATCATAAACAAGCACATAATAATCGAATCTAACCGAATAATTGACGAACAGAAACGACACCCTTAACAACCATAGAGATCATAGCTAAACATTGCCACATACAAGGGTCTGTCGTTAGAAACTGACAGATTGCAAATACATGTAGCTACATGTAGCCTACTGTAACATTAGCCAATAGGCCTGCGCCCAGAAAAAACATTACATTGTAACTACAAACGCTGGGTTGCCCCACATTCAGATATAGGTCTAATCAGCAAATAGTAGTGAATTGGCCTCGCAAAGTCATCAGCCATCCTTCGGTCCGTTCGCACATGTGAGCGAGCGTTCTTTTGCAAATTACTTTTCGACATTATAGGGTTAATTACCGTAGCTCCAGACATCACTTTTGTGCGTGAATACGCGATGTTGTATTGATTCCAGAGCCAACCACTTGATCGGCATCTGTTAAAAAATGTACATCCAAACTCTTTGTGTTAGGCTATTATATATTCTATCATATTGCTAAAGTACTAGGCTTATAACAAGAGCAGTGAGCACCCTCCCGTAATATGCAATCAAGTAACATTTTGTTGCAGTATAGCATGCTATGCGAACCTATAGTCCAATCTGGCAGATGACAATGCATTCTCCTTTGGTGTATAATAGGTTAACCTTATATAAAACCGATGACTGGTCAATGGTCATGCATGTAAGTTGATGTAACGTATTTTATGGACGATCACACTGTAATCAATGGTTTATGTAGGCCTATGCGTCTAAGCAAGGCCTCGTTATTGAATATATCGTGACATTCAGCATATGGTGTGATTAGTTATGCCATACAATATGAAATGGTATCGAATCGTATATGGCCTGGTGACTTTATAATATTTTTATCATTTAGTATGGTACGCACCTTTCCTCCTGTTGCTTGATATTGCTCTTCGTTGATGTTGAGTAATTTCGCCAGACCGAAATCAGTGATTCGCACTTGAGCTGGTCCTTGAACTTTATCAACAAATAAAAGCAACATTAAAATGTTGATTGTAAAAATAGGTTAAAGAAATACGCTGTGAATGTCTGAATGAATGTCTATGAATGTCTCTTCAGCACAGCTATAGTTTAGTTCATTAATTATTTTAGTAATTTTAGTGCAATACCATTTGATGCATGCAGCATGCACGCATAATTATGTAAGTTTGCATCTGGATATGGCTTATGGCTGCCATCTATCAGTTCCACATACATGTAGATGCATTCCATAACAAGAATAAAGATAGATTGTAACTTAAACTACAGATTTCATGTATAGTATATGACTAGATATACAGTAGATCTGCATCTAAAAGGGAACAACTCTGTTCCAGAAAAATAGAACAAAAGACGGAAATTCGCGGCAGACTTGAGTACAAACCGAGCGATGGACCGCAGCTCTCCACAGTCAGCAGAGCTCGGAAACGCCACTAAAAGAGGAGCGCATCAAAACGTTTCAAACTAGAATGGACGACAGACGATAGTTATTTTTGCTTATTGCTTACCCAGAACATTCCTGGCTGCAAGATCTCGGTGCACAATGCCTCTCTCTTCCAGATAATGCATTCCCTGAAACATCACGCAGAGGTAAATTTACTGTTAAAGTAATTTTGGTTCAGTAAGGATGTTGGCCAATTTGCAGAAGTGGTTGGTTACTTGGTTTGTTTTCTGACATCAAGATCGTGGCATATAATTATGCCATTTTGTAGTAAATGCGGTAATGTAATCTTAAACAATATATTATATATATTCACGAAAACATATAACAGGCTATTATTCACATAATGCAATATAAAGTGTTCTGTCTTCTTTCCAAAGTTAAGAATTGCTCACAAGAGAATACGATGGACCAACAATCTAAAGGCGCGTATACACTATAATATTATGTGTATAATATGCGTCGATTATTTGCATCAATCTTCTTTCAGGTGACACTGTAAAAGGTGAGCAACGTAGTCGTACCTTTGCGATCTGAGCGGACCATCTGAGGAGGGCACTGGACCCGATGTTGTTCTTGTTCTTCCTCAGGTAATCGAGCAGAGATCCATGTGGCATCAGTTGTGTTATGAGCATCATCTGTGCAGTCATGCATACCGCCAGGATACGGATACAGCACGGATGCGTGACGGATGCCATGATCCTTGCCTCCTCCAGCAGCTCCACGTTCAAACTGGAGTTGGTCGCCTCCGTCAAGACTTTGATGGCTACAGGAATTTTTACATTCTCTCCAGCAGGAATCCATATACCCTATACATTCGTAATAAAAGTTATTAGTAGAAGGTCAAGTAGCCTATATGTCCATTGACAGCATACACTGCCCACCATTAAGAGTGTATCCAGACATGTTCATGTATTTAGTGTCTAAATTTACAGGTAATTAAATAGTAATGTTGAAATTTCTCAAAAGCGTTATCCCTGGAAATACATGTAGACGCTTACCTTGTAGACTGTACCGAAAGCTCCAGATCCGATTTCGCCTCCACGTCGAAGTTCTGACTCCTTAATCAGTCGCAATATAGACAAGTCTGGCTTGGCATCAGTCGGTGTAACGATCTGTGACCAATGGTTTCAGAATTAGTGCGCAACATAATATGACGCGAAAGCACACGGCAAGAAGAGCAAAAACATTGAACACAGCGAAAACATTCAGGCATGCGCATGTCGCACGTGTATGTATAGTGTAGCAAAAGAATTTCTTTAGCACGACATAGAATCTCACAAACTTTTAAACTTATGTATTGGTGTTCAATAAATTCATTCTTACATCAAGTGCTGCTGCTGCTGCTGCTGTTTATGATGTGAGTTAGAAATGATCAGCCATGGATGGCGTGCACTATTTCTCCAATCACCCACTTAATACAAGATTCAGAGTGTTCAAGTCTGTCGTTGCAATCAGACTGGCGGACAAGATTAGAGATAGAGAATAGCTGACAGTAGGCTAAAGACCACAGTGCTCTAAGACTTACCAATTAGCTCTTGATAACTTAATAGCTAATGAAGCTATGAAGTTGCTACGTTTCACCTGATGTAAGCTTACACAATAATGTGTGCGTGTCCGTTTCTTTCAAGATAAGTCTAATCTCGGTTTTTTTACCCATGCAGTAGGCTTACCAAAAAGTTCCTCTTGAAGACTGGATGTGCCTAGCTGAAGAGAAACTGGTTTTCTGGTCGCCCCTTATTTGGCGCTGAGATAATTACAACGGCGATATACATGCATATAAATTTTATAATAATATTGCAAAAATTCTTTTCACGAGATTACCTCTTCGACGTCAAGTCCGTTCATTCTGGCTGTGATTCGCAACTTGTTCTCTTCGGATCTGGCCGACTGACGTCGAAGAAAGACGACGATGACGGCAACCAAGGCGATGACGATCACTCCGATGACAACAGGTAAAACGATATTCAGACCGGCCTTCTCCCTGGTTTATCATCAGAACCCATGTCACATTGCCAAAATTATAAATGAAGTTTTGTAAAATATGACATCTAGTTCTATTCTGTCCCATTCTATTTGCAGACATATAAAGCGCCTCTCACAGTAAAACCTAATCAAAGGCGCTCCCAGTGCGAAGAACTTCTCGAAAAAGAAAAGTCTCCAGAGAATGAGCGGATTCAGCAGAAACAGTTGTGCTGTTGATGCCGGTTGGAAACAGCGGGGTTCCCATATAAAATGACGCCACTGGTCTAGCAGGAAGGCCATTCAATAATAATAATTATTCTGTCTTCTTCTATTCCGATTCTGTCCTCTCCTTACCAATTACCAAAAACGTCAAAGCATGGAGTTAATTTAGAAGCGATTAATGTTACATCGAACTGTATCTTCTCCTGAGATCAGCAAAGTTTTTCAGCAACTATTAGATACTATAAGAGGCAATAATTCTGAATTGAGGTGAAAATGCGAATCTGCAAGTGGTCTTACTTGGTTGATTCCATGTAGGAATCCAGCGTGGGTGGTTTCGGTTCACAGACGGCCTGCTGACGACCGTTCACTGTGTATCTCTCTTGATGAGGTAGGTAATCAGGACAGACACGAGTGCAGTTAAACTGTGTGAAAGTCACAAGAACACCAATGAAGACGATCGCAGACAAACTGCCATAATATTCACGATGTGCCTTATGTAGCCTACACTTGTACAGGCATACTCCTACTTTCGTATACTAACGTAGCCTACAACGCTAGAAGTATGCAACACAATGCAAGTTCAGTGCGATAGCCAAATCATTATTATAGCCCAAGTGAGGTCTGTGTAGTCTTAGGTCTACACTCTAAACAGTCTAAGCTCTTATCGAGGAGGCTGTCGGAAGCCTATTTAAGTATTTTTTCTGATGACCAACCATTTGTAGGCCTAGGCCTACTGCACGTTGGTTTGCATAATAATAATAACATTTATAATAATAAATAATAATAATGATGGTGAATGGTGACAATATTAATGATAATGATAGCTAGCTAATATATAGCGCATATGCACTAAAAAAACTTGTTCGGACGAAACAAATTGTCTGCGATTTCTACCGTGGCAACATGCTATCTCCTACACTTGACTCTCCCCCCTCCCCCCATCTCTGACTTGCTACCCTAACGCAAAAGCTAGACTTTAATATAGCGCCTTTCTTTAATTAAGTTGATCTTCTCTTTGTGCGGCGCGGTGAAGCTATGCAGATCTGAATTACATCACTGACATCGCATAAGCCTAAAAGGCTGCAACGAAACCATTCCCTCTATTTTGAAGTTACATCGCAATTTACGTTACTCCAGAAAACTCTTTAATCAGCGCATAACCTACCTTTCCATCTGGAAGGCGCTTGACGTTCGTGTCGTTTAGTTCAAGCGGAGGTTGTTCTACATCTCTCTTATTGTACTCAGCTACTCGAAACTCCTCGCCAATGGTTTCATTGTTGAAGAAAACGACGTCTCCTTCGTGTTCGTCTTCATACACTCTGACCATTCGGCAGAGTGTACAGTCGGAGGCCGTTGGTCCATAGCATGTCTCACACTCTTCATGACACTTGACACATCGACCAGTGGAGTCGTTGTAATGGGTAGCGGGACATCTAGGCACGCAAATGCCTTCGTCGCCCATGAAATGCTTACACACACACTTCGGGGCGACGTGGCCGCTTTCTTCGCACGTCTGACACTCATCGTGACACGGACGACACCCGGCCTGCGTTCAACACAAAAACACTGTAGAATGAACAAGCGCAGCTCCAACGGAACTAATTTCCAAAACTCGCTAAGTCCAACAGCCTAATTGTCGTAATTTTGTAGTTATCACCGCCATGTTATTCCTTATTATGCAAATCTATACGAAATACCAAATACATTAAGAAATAGAGTAAGAGTTCACTCAAACGATGAGCGTTTTTTTTATGAAAAACATGAAAAAACCGAAGAAATAGGCTCTTATAATAGCCTAATCATGTCCATAAGCACATGCAGTCTTTAATTATGATATCTGGCAATGCGCAAGCCTTATACTAGTAGCAGTAAACCTATTTGTAGCAGCACCAGCAGCAGTAGTAGTAGTAGCAGTAGTGGTAGTAGTGGTAGTAGTAATACTTTGGGCCCTTTTGATCCGTCGACCCTGAATTCATAAGCGAATTAGGTCGTCGAAGGCCTGTATCGTTAATTGGTTACGACAAACATGAGGCAGTCTTTCGTGTTCGGCGTCTGCTTCAGATGCGCCCAACGCTAAGCTTATACATAACTCGGTTGCATTCAATGGACCTTCTCCGGAAGGCCATACCTGGCAGGCTGACACCCCAGACAATTTTCCTGCTACTTATATCAATTTTTTTTCTAAATCCAGAGCGATCATTGATACCTCGGTTAAAATAATAATAGATCTATAATAATGCAAACAGGTAGAGAGATTAAGCATTATAATAATGCTAACAGGTAGATAGATTAGGCATTAATAAATAAAAAATATTTTAGGTACAATGAGTGAAGTATTATAGTTACCGCATGGATTTGCTTAGTTCCGTTTTGTGTTTCAAAATTGACTTTCCCTTGAAAGTAGTAAAGGCCATCAGCGCACTGCGGGTTGTCAGGCAGACAGGACGGTTTCTTCCCAGTTAGATCCATGACCAGATAACAGTCGTTGCAACCTTCGAATCCCAAGTGACTTCCTGGTCCAGTGCATCCGCCCTTACAGTTCTTGTGACACGATTCACATATCCCTGATCCATTGGCGTACTTGGACGTCGGACACTCCGCACGACAATATGGTCCATCGCGAACATTACGACATTCATTGCAATCGTTCGATTCCTTATCAGAAAAATACCAACACACATTGTAGCAACCGAATTTATCTATGATTTTTTTGATAGGCTAACAATGCGTTCTTTAGTATAAGTAGCCTATCGCTGATTCTATTCTCTGTCTATTTCTTGGGTATATAGGCCTAGGCCTATACATATGGCTCATGTCCAACCAGTTTACCATAGGAACAACCTTTGAGATTGTTATTTACAGTGGCGTAGCCATGAATTTATGAGGGGTTTAAACCCTTAAACCCCCTTGTCTACGCCACTGGTTATTTAATAACTCCACTGTACTTAACTGCAGTCATGCAATTACCTTTCCATTGCAGCTGTCTAGGCATTCTTCGTGACAGTGTTGGCATTGTTTTGTTCCGTTGACCTCTTCAGGATACAGACCCTTCTGAAACCGACATGTGTTGACACAAGTACGTCCGTAGCGAAAGCCAGCGCAATATCTACAGTCTTCATCCGTTGGACCCCAACATCCATCTGGAGAACATTGGCCTGAACACACCTTTTCAGCTGGTTCTGTAAAAACGATTAGTTAAACGATTTCTTGTAAAAAAAATAATATTAGCTTCTAAGCCATAGGTTATTATTATAGGCCTACGGCGCTGCGCATTACCTATAGATCTATTTCACCTGCTTACTGTGTGCAGCTAAGCAACTGAGAAAAGTTAATGCCTGTTGCAGCTTAAGCAATTCAGATAAACTGTAGTAACTTCAACTTCAATCTGATTGCACCAGGTGATGAGAGAAATTCCGGGATCGCGGGCCGAGTAATTACGGGTCCCTAAACTATCTTAGGGCTTCATGAGAAAACATTCTACGAATCAAAGTGAAATAGGCTAATTAAGATGGCAATTTGAAATTTAAAACTGATTGTAGGCTAAATAGGTAGTTAAATCTAATTAATGTTAAATTTAGATTTAAAATGACATAATCACAAACTTTGCTTATAAAATTATAACAACCCTGCCTGAGTCCCTAAAAGTCGCACAAACGCACGACATTGAACAAGGCTCAAAAACTCAGTTTTCCCGAAAAGGTTTCGGAACTGAAGATATTTAAAACAAATATGGAAAGTTCACAAAGAGTTAGACCTCAATCTTACGTTCTAAAACATGCTGTAGAGCGGTAAAATGAAGTAATCTTACTGAAATTAATATAAAATAAACTATTACAAATTTTGCAGTTAGGCTACCAATTTTTTACAGCTAAGACAGGTAGGCCTACCGCAGATGTTGGTCTGATTTGCGTTGTTTTCCACAGCTATCCTGCGTGTTCGGTTGGCGCCGATCTGAGTCCAGTTGATGCTATCGACGAAGCAGAGCTTGGGATTGAACCGGATGTCAACGACTCCGTCACCAATCCTTTCCAGCGAGACTAAACCCAGTTGTTCCAGATTCTGGTTGCCCTGGATTGCCACGCCGCCATTTGAAACCTCTTTCAGAGATGTTAGTCCCAACTCCACGAGACTCGTACGCGCAACGGAGACAGCAAGCCCATCTCTGCATAAAATAAAGATAGCCGATAGCATGCAGTTTGTCCTGGGCATGACGTTAAACTGCATCCATCCTCTGCCACAGGGAACCAACAACGTCCCTGTGCCGGTCCTAAGCCCGGACAAAAGGAGGAAGGTTTGCCAGATGGGTGGCGATACGCTGGCAGTGAAAAACCAAGACGATTGTAATCCGCCAATACCACGACACAAGTGACATAACTACCCAGATGCTTCAAGGTGTCATGATGTGGAGCAGACATGCACAGGTCGGTCAGGACAGACCGATGGAGAGGGTCGGGGGAGAGAGCGTGGGACACAACGGGCATTGACCCACGTTGTCCTTCATGCCTCTTTTTCACGATTCTCTTCAATCGGACAAGGTGGTCTAGATGCTCCAAGATGTTAATGGTATGGAGCAGAGTAGCAGACCTGCTGACCGGACCGGTTGAAGCTGGGCAACATGGCACGAGACAGACTCAGAACAGAGAGTGGCGTCGGACTCCTACGGGCATTGAGCCCAAGGTTATTGATGATGATGATGATGATGATGATGATGATGATGATGATGATGATGATGATGATGATGATGATGATGATGATAGCATGCAGTGCAATTGCAGGTGCACAGTTCTTGTTAATAAACAATAAACAGCCCTCTTCCTATCAGCTGATGATTGTGATTGAACTGCTTTAGACAAGAAGTTACCTTGAGTTGGACACTTGTGCGGTGAGATCCATATAGCCTACCATTTCTATAAGCTTACCTAGCCTTCCGTGCATGACGCTTCAAGAATCGTTGAAAATGTTTTGATCTATGGCATGAACTACGACCTCATTCTATCTTCAAATCTTATCGGATCTATCTCATTAAAACATATTTGTGAAGCTCTTCTCACAGCCGAGCTGTTAGGAAGCGCTTTTGTCTAATGGCAAAGCGTTAATTGACACTGCTAGTCTGTTTTCTCGAAGGTTTTTCTGTGTAGCCGATTTCTAATTATTTCATTCAAGCCATCTTGTGACCTGCTAGATATATACGACAGCAACGCAGTGTGGCAATCCAGTTTCAATCCTTTATTGTGGGCAATCACAGAGTGGTCCATCTTAGGCGCTGGTCCATCTTTATCAACCTTCCCCTACTTGTATGCAGCTCGTTTAGTATTACTTTACACGCAGTTCTATTTGCAAATCTTTTTCTAATATTTCACACAATCTCTTTCCAATGACCTGGCACTCTTGTGGTTTATTTTCGATTACTGAAAAACCTCCTGTACTTTTTAAGGCTTCGAATGTCTAAAATTCTGGACGATCAACTTGTGAAGCACAATGATCTTGGTAGACTTGGTTTGAAATCCAATAAAATTTATGACGTTACCTGATCACCACCAATTTTGTCAAGAGTCAAACATAGACTTAGTCCTACACCATTTCCAATGAATAAGCAAAAGCATTCGCTAACTCTGGCTAACTCTAACATCGTCACAATCTTTTACCCCAAAGTAAAAGCAAACCGAGAAGGTATGCAGTAGGCCTACCTTGTACGTGTTCTGCCGCTGACAATTCGTAGGTTTCTTAAAAATGAAAGCGAGTTGAAGTCTGGATGACTGCCTTGAACCATCAAGTAGCCTGTGATTTCCTCCACGCTGTCAAGTGCGTCCAGATCAGACACGTTGGCAATAGGATATCTTAAACAAACCAAAGAAATCAGATGGTATTATTTTAAAGTAAAATTGCCAGCTACGCTGAAAAATAAAGTCGAATAAGGAACTCGATTAATTTTTTATATCGGAAAATTTTCTATGTGCTATCAAGCAGCCTATCGGAGTGTCGGTCAAGTAACCTACAATGTGATCTTCGCCACATTCTATATTGCAGCGGTCTCAAACTCAAGACATGATGTGGGACACATTTGGAAGTTTACAACGGCATACAAATAAGCATACATGTATACTATGCACGTGAAAATATTTATTTAAAAAATTATACAATTACAGCATACCGTACAATACGTACTGTTACAGTAGTAATGACATAATCCTGTAAAATTTACATAATGTTATTTTCAGTGTAACTATGGACACTCAGAGCCACACTGATGGTTCTAGGACGATTGATCTCTGGACTGTCGACCACCGGACGATTGATCATTGCGGACCTTTGATCATCGGCCGATTGATCAACGGACGATTGATCACTAGACGATTAATCACCGGTCTAGTGGTCACTAACAACTAAGGGCGAAAGAGAAATGTCGTAATAACCGCTAGATAAACATCGTCGACTTCTGTTAATTCTTATATGTAGGCCAACTCACAGCAAATAGCTGCAATAGCACATCACAATTATTAAGTAGGCCCTACGCATTCCAAATGTCAAAGGCCCATCGCAGTCCATCAAAGTTTAAAAACAAACCGGTATAGCGATCTGTGCATTTAACTAAGCTTAACAGAAAAATATCGTATTTACCGCTAGTAAAGATAAACATCGTCGTCTTCTTTTAATTATTATAGGCCTATGTACATAGGCCTACATCAGACAGCACATCACAATTATGGAAAACAAATGCTCTTACTTACTTGCGTGTAATTGCCAATTTATCTTATTAGTTACCTGTTTAGTAACGCTTGAGAGCCGTTTCAGAATATTTTCACATTTTACTTCTTATGATTTCATTACAAATTAGATACATTATGTGATAGATTGAGTCTGTGTCATATCATCTTATATAAATCATGTGATGATCAATCGTCCGATGATCAATCGTCCGGTGATCAATCGCCCGGTGATCAATCGTCCGGTGATCTCTGATCAACCATTCGGTGATCATTTGTCCGCGCGCCACAATGATATGAAGTGCATCAATAGCACATTTCAGTATTTACCCATAACTAAACTTTTAGCAGCTTTAAATGTTAAGGTATAATAGTGAGTAAGCTTATAGTCTCAGAGTGCTCAAGTGTGGTTAAAGCGCTAATCATCTGGCAACGTTTCCCAGCTACAAGAGCATCAATGTTTGGTTTTATCCTATGAAATGTGACTAATCAGAGTAGCCTACAGCTTCCAAATGTTTGATCCTTGAGATCAAACTATGTAGGTATCGTCAAACATTGCCAAGGATTAAGCATGCATGCTGCGCTGGCAGGTTTTGGGATTTGTGCTGTTGTAGAAAGGTGCAGAATTCCGGAATAACGCCTTTAGTGCAAGCCTACTTCTGATTCAGCATAGTATGACAGTGAAGGTCCATTATAACTCTATCTGTTGCAGATTGAATGTCCTCAACAAAGAAGAACAGTTCGAACCTTAATTCAAATTGCAAAAGAACTGCCAAAATTCGGCTTTTAACCGATTTCCTTCTTTAAAAAACAAAAACAAAAGCCAGATGGCCGTCGCGGGCCGCACTTATCGGGTTCTCGGGCCCTATGTTTGAGACCACTGCTCTAGTGCGTTTAGGCCTATATCTGACACGCTGCTTAGGCCTTATCGCATTTTAAAATTTTACGTAGGCTGCTTGGATGTGCTTAGCGTGATCAATTGAGCTGTTAACTTCGGTCAAAACAAAACTCTTATGTGTGCAATATTATTGTTGATTAGAATCGACAATACGAAGGCACATTATAAGAACATTATGTACATTTATATTGGATTTAGGATTTTGTGTGCTATTTTAGAGCAGCTTAGAGGTCTATTATTGATTGGGCTATTATAGGTTACATGATGTACGTTTGTTATACTTTGTCTGCACACAAAAATGCGGATAGCAGTTGGTCTATTAAAGAATATTCTCATCTCATAAATTGCAGATAGGTTACTCTAATGCTAGTGATTAAATCTATTTTTACTATATAGGACTGCAATTAGGCGCTAAGCACATGCATAGCCAGCATACCGGTAGTGTTGCAGAATTTGCTAACTGTAGGCCCTACTTACATGTATGTAACTGAATGCATATATAAAAATGTACAGGGTGCGCCAAAAAGACCCCCTAGGTTTTTGGCAATATCTTGGCCAAAAGTAAGAATTCCAATATGAAAGTTTACAGTCTTAGGCCTAAAGACAATTCATATTTACACGTGATAGCCAGATTTCATCAAAATATTTCAAAAACAAAAAATTTATAACACTTTTAGGGAGGCCACACACCGTTTTTGACGATTCAAAAACGAAACTCAACGAAAAAGGAACAAAAACACGATTTTTTTCTCATCTCAAATAATTGTTATCAAAGAGCCTCAATATTGCCAGATGATCATTTTTATCACTATTTAAAAAAGAAACAGGGTACCAGCGTAGCTGCGCGTCACTGAGAAGTCACTTAGCAAGATGACAACCAAATAGCCTAAATAACTTAAAATAAGGCGTCTGTCAGATTAATCAACAGGTCCATCAAGAACTGTGCAAAGAAACTCAAAAGAAGTTTTGGCACTGGTGGCGGGCACATTGAACACAAGTTGTGAAGCACTACCAAGTCCATTTGGCAAACGTTATTTGAGATGATACTTAATAAAATCGTGTTTTTGCTACTTTTGTTTGCGTTTCGTTTTTGAATCGTCAAAAAACCGTGGGTGGTCTCACTAAAAGTGGTGTAACTTTTGTTGTGTATGAAATATTTCTGATAAAATCTGGCCATCATTTGTACATATGAATTGTCTTTAAGCCTGTAAAGTTTCATTTCAAAATTCGTACTTCTGGCCATGATATTAGCAAAAAACACTATTTTTTTGCGTTTGGTTTTTGAATCGTCAAAAAACGGTGGGTGATCTCCTTAAAAGTGGCATAACTTTTGTTCTGTTTGAAATATTTTGATGAAATCTGGCCATCATGTGTAAATATGAATTGTCTATAAGACTGTGAATTTCATTTTGAAATTCTCACTTCTGACCAAGATAGATCTATTGGCAAAACACCTGGGGGTATTTTTGGCGCACCCTGTATATAATTGATATATTATATCTTGTAGGAACATAATATGAAATATCAACTGTGAGTAGGCTATACAATTGAATGCGTTATATGAATTGCCTATATTTACAATAACATTGAATAATAGGTCCAGAACAAAGCAGTAACTTACTTGCCAGTGAATGTCTTCGATAGAATTTGTAGATTTCCATCGATCATTGTGCATCCCGAGAAATTTGCGACAGTGTGCCTTTCGACGCTACCACCGGGACAAGCTAAAACCCAGACATGACATCATCATCATCATCATCATCATCATCATCAATGTCATCAGTATCTATATCATCATCATCGTCGTCGTCGTTTTCGTCGTCGTCGTTGCCATCATCATCATCATCATCATCATCATCATCATCATCATCATCATCATCATCATCATCATCATCATCATCATCATCATAATCATCATCATCATCATCATCATCATCATCATCATCATCATTGTCATACTTTTCGTAGTAAACGTACTCTTATATACCGATATATTATAGATGATAACGGATGTAGGGTCAATGTATGTTTGTTCAGAGTGCAGGCTCACAGTTTCGAAGTTATTGGCCTTAAACTTACACCTAGACATAAGGACACCAGGAAAACCCAATGGAGGGCTGGGAGGCGAAAAATCCCAAATTTCACTGACAAAAGAGCACCCATTTCCACATCTTGGCCACACTTTCGCATCTGTTCAACTGAAACCTTGCACCTACATAGAGAGCGGTCAGGATCACCCGCCGACACACGCCCCACATTCCTGGCTAGGGACCGGAATTTAGGAGTGAAACACTGAAATGTTCCGGACAAACACGGCTACGACCACAGTTTTGCGCCACTTCATAATAATAAGCTGGGGTATCGCCGATCCGTTCATCCTGGCGACCTCTCAGTTGCTGACATTTTCGCAACTTACGACCAACTATGGCCGGTGTCGCGTGACAGTCTCCCCCTAAACGTCTCCCGGAGTCTTTATTTCGAAACAGATTCTCCCCGCCGGATCTGTTCCAGAATAAATTCGCCCCCGAGACTCTGTTTTGAAATAAGGTCTCCGAAGGGGGGAAGAGAATATTTCCTTCGCCTACGAAACAAAGCCTCCCCGTTGAGCGTGAAATCGGCTACAGTCCCATTAAATTTATTGATCAGTATGTTAAACCGTTAGTATTCATTCATTCATTCATTCCGAAAACTTATAAGACTTATAGCGTCCCTTCAAGAAGTCTACTCAGAGGCGCTCCCAGCCCAGCCACGGCTAAAAAGAAATGTCTTAAGCATAGTTGTTTAAAAGGTTTTTTTCGTTTTTTATTCGCTTCCAAAAAACGTCGTTTTTTTCGTTTTTTATTTTTCCCATCGTTTTATTCCGTTTTTTATTTTTTATATAGCGCTATTTATCTTTTTTTGTCTCTTATTATTTACCTCAATTTCATTTTTCATGTTATTCCTTACGTTTTCAGCCCAATTTCAAGGTTTCAGCTAACTGATGCCATTATTTATTTGTTTAACGTCATCATTTAGGAGATACATGTAGTAAGTAAACAAGGGTTTTAAGCTTAAAATGCAGTTTAAGATGTGAAAAGTAAAATTATTTTCCATTTCCGTTTTTTTGTCGTTTTTTTCCTTTTTTTATTTTTTCGAATAAAACGACGTTTTTTCCGTTTTTTTATTCCGTTTCCGTCGTTTTTTACATCTATGGTCTTAAGCAACTGGTAGAAAGCAGGCAAATTATTCCGAGTAGGTCTATACGTTGCTGAATTTTTTAACACGAACATTCAACAGATGATACTTTTATCATCAGGAAATATGGATTTTTGGCTAGTGGAAGACTCTGTTTCGGGGAGAGACTTTGTATCGGGGAGACTTTATTTCGTGACGCCAGCTTCCTCCCACTGCACCTATTCACCTCGAACCTTCCAGCTAAACCAAGGGCAACCAGAAGCACACCAACCCAACCCTGTCCTCTACCTCGCCCCTCCTCTGACTCTTGGGAGGTTGGAGGTCAAAACAGAAATTTCCTTAGCAACGCAGGGCGCCTCAGCTAGTCATTATGATATTCTTCTGCATGTTCAACTTCAAAATTCTAAGGCTCCCAATTCGTATGGAGTAAATTAGAGAATAATGGCTTGTGTCGGTGCTAATAATTATTGCTTATTGTTCTGCTACGAAATCATGATTTCTTCTGAAGACAGGTTTATAGAGGCAAGCACATAATGCAATTGTTCATTTCTTAGGTAGGCTAGTTCGAAACTGAATGTGCGGTGATTGTTCAATCGAATCGAATTAAGAAACTTACACTTGGGACAAACTTTGTCGCACTGTTTACATTTTCTATCCTTGTCAGACACGTGTCCCTCTGAACATCTGGCCACGCAGGTTTCTCTTTCTATCAGCATATGACCTACAGAGAATATAATTTTATGTGAACAAACATTGATAGGCTATCCATTGTGAGATAAAGATTGAAATCAGGAAACACCGTGGTTGCTAACATAGGCCTACTGCTTGCGTAAGATGTACATGTATGCATCCACATGTAGCCTAACAATTATGTTACCGAATTCAGTCAAGATGTCCAAAGATAAGTTGGATAGATGGATCCGATTTGACCAGGGTCTATGACAACAGAGGTCGTTACCCTGGACAGAAATTTGCTCGGCATATTACAGCACTAATGAGCAAGGTAAGTTGGCGGAAGCCAAAAGTAATGATAGCAACCTGGGCATTCCTTGAGGCAGTTGGCTCCGTAGGTGTATCTGACGTCAGGATTTGGCTCCAACTTGTAAGTCTTCATGTTGTAAATCATTTCACCTGGACATTTGTCCTCGCAAACGCCATAGTTATTGAAATGACGACACGCCTACAGGCAAAATAATCGCATCTTTGAAATTCAAACAATTTAATTTTTGCAAAAATTTCTCCAAATAAATCTGCTTTCATTTAACGCGTGCATGTTCTATAATTCCCAGATTTTTGCTGTTCATGCACATCAGGTCTATGCCTAAAATGAAGATATAACGGTATACGACAGATCGTATATACCTCATAATATATTTTAGTTTCAACTGATGATTAGACCTATCCAGTATGATAGGCCTACCTATCTGTTTACTGACTTTGTGCATCTAAACTATATCTGACGAGCCTCTGTTGAATTGGCACCATATGAAATTGCAATTAACGTTACAAAATAAAATGTTCATGATAGGCCTTCATGTAGATATGTAGGCGATGATTAAATTGTATTTAGATTCAGCGAAACAAATTTGAACAATAATTGCGCAATATATTACAATGCGTCTGAGATTAGATTAATCGCTAAATATAGTCAATTGGTCATGTATCAAACTACATGCTTGAGGTACTTCACTGGCTCCCTATTCGCCAGCGTACCGTATTGAGGTCATGGTAGCTGCATTGGTATGGCGATGCTGTCATGGCCTCGCCCCAATTTACCTCCGAGAGCTATGCAGCCTTAAATTGGGTATCCAAGGACGTCGTCAGCTACTCTCTGCTGATAAGGGAGTCCTCTTGGTTCCTTTTGCTCGTACTGCTACCATGAAGAATCGAACCTTTTCTGTGGTTGGTACGGTGGTCTGCAATGGCCTTCCCTTTGAGCTACGCCTACACCTAGGACTCTACCAGAATCGTTCCTTACTCAACTATATCAACTACTCAGATATTAATTAATTTTAATTAATTAATTAATTAAGTAAGCTTAATTAGAAATCAGTGATGACTGCAATAAGTAATAACTTCGATAAAAAATTTAGCTTGACTTTTCTTAAAGGCTTAGGCTATATCAAATCAGACAAATAATAAAAGATATTTCTCGTGGTTGTTACAACCTGAAATACAGACGCTAAAAACTTCACTGGGATATAACTTACCCAGCAATCCATCTTATTTTGACCACATCCTCCTGCGCATTGCTTATCGCAGCACTGGTGTGCACCCGGGCCAAAGCATCGCCACTCACAGTTGCTACTGCACACACCACTCGTTACTGAAAGAATAGCACAGCTTATACCGTCGATTAAGTTACTTAAACAAATACTCCGAGGTTTTTATTGTGCACGAATGAAAACTTTGTGGGTGCAAAACATTAATTCTCGAAGATACAACTCTTTAACACATGCATGGTCCGATAATTTTATAACAGCAAGACAATCAGAATGCATTGCTTCATAAAAGTCCAGGCCATGAGACATCGACGGAAGACATCGCCAAAATATTTTTTATTTATTTACTGACTGACCCACTGATTGACTGGTTGACTGACTCATTAACTGACTGACTGACTCGTTAATTGATTGACCGACCGACCGGCCAGCCGATCGACCGACCGACTGACTGACCGACTGACTGACCGACGTCCAATGACTCTCAAAGCTTAGATATGCTCGGTGTGATACGCTTAGCCTACTGGAGCGATTTTCCAATGCGAAGATTTATTCTATAGGCCTACGTGAGTGGTAGCGGCGCCGCACCAGTCCTTGCCCATAGTAACGAGCTTCTTCTATGATGCTCTGCAATATGACAACATACCACCTTTTGTCGTAGCCTACAGTAGTAGGCCTAAGCCGAACTATAATGATAACATGCAAATCCAACAATACAAGCCCCTTGCTAGGCCTACCTTTATGATCGAAAGATGCGCAATTTCAAGCAAGTGGTTTTACATTATGAAACTATCGCCAGTTTCCCCAGTTCTTCGAGTAGGGAAAATCTGAGCTGTAGGCCTAGATGTCTAGGTAATTGTCCTAATGGTCTAACAAACGGCCTACATCTCCCGTAGATGCTGAATGAAGCCTAGCGTAGCCTATGTAGCGAACTTCAATTAAAGGCAATACCACGACGTACGATACACCTCCCGTGCATGTGTTTTAAGAGGGCTTCTCGGGGTATCTACTGATTCATGTTGATCATACTTACTTTTCTGGCATTTGTCCGGTCCTGGCGCCCAGCAGTGGGCTACATCGTTAAAAGTGCAGTTTGGATGGCATTGCTCGCCTGAAACAAAGACAGTAAAAAGTTAAAAGGACCAAACTTCTTAAATAAAGCCGAAGAAGTAAAACCAACACAATTATTCTTTGCAGCATAGGACCTACATGAATTGTGTAATGTGTACGTATAAAATGCATATGCATATGTGCACATTGAGCAGCTTGACTGTTTATAATGTAGACCTATTATATGTATGATACTTACTTTGTTGGTAACTTGCCATTACTGCCGATCATGCTGCACCCGGACAATTTGGACCGGACAATTCAGACCGGACAATTCGGACCAAACAATTCGGACCGGACAATTCGGAGTGCATGTAAAAATATTGCTCTTACGGCTATGAAACTTTTGTTTACAATGGTATGAAATATAATTATATGGCACCAAGGAAATATTGTCTGATCTTCTAAAATTGATCCACTAACAGAAATTAGAAACTGAAATTAGTAGTTAAATGCAGTAAATTATCAACTTATAGGCATCTCATTCAGATCAATGTAACTTTCATACCTATATAGGCCCATAGTTTTTATGCCCGATATATAGTCAGGTGTCAGATTAATATTAGTTTGGACAGTATACATTTTGGGTGATGGAGATGGGTAGGCTAGAAAAATTTGACCTAAAGTGGAAGTCCCATCACGAATTAGGGTGCTCCGAATTGTCCGGCCCGAATTGTTCGGTCCGAATTGTCTGGTCCAAATTGTCCGGCTCCGAATTGTCCGGGAACCGGGAAATAAGATAGGAAAGCAGATGGTGATAGTTTGTTGTGATATTTGTACATGAATTCACAAGTTTGAATGAAGTTGATCTGTGTGATGGTTAATAGTTTAAGTGTTAAGAATAATGGTTGAGTATGAGAGTTAAAGGGAGATTTAGTTATAATTCGTATAGCTCTTTTTTGTGCAATTTGCAGCTTTCTTAAGTGAGTGGCATAAGTGGAAGTCCAGATGATGCTACAATAAGTAAGATAAGGATAAACAGGAGTATAGCGTAGGCCTACATGGTCGACGATATTGTCCATCTGGTGTAGGTTTGAGTTGAACTTTCGACTCGTCTCCAAGTATGTCCGTCCAGTTAATCGTCCGTTCATGACAGAGTAGACTGTTGTTTTCAATCAACACGTGTCCATCGAGTATCTCTGTAGCAATCACATAAGCATGTACATGTAGGCCTAGTCACCGCGCCGTTTTGTTAATTCGGCAAAAAATAATTAGACCCTTTGTCGAAGCTAAAATCACAAGTTGAATCTCACGAGATCTTTTATCTCTGTCATACTACTCGACTCAAAACTTGGTTTTTGTTTGGTATAATTTGATGTAGGCCTACCAGCATTCGACTACTTTAATATCAGCTGCCTAATGTAGGGCCTACTAGCATAGGCTACATATTTAAATGCGTAGTCTACGTGTAGGCCTATGCGTAGGCCTATATGCCCTATGTGTGTCTTAGGTCTGAGCAAAAGTGCAATGAATGCACGTAGCTTTTAGTTGGTTAAAGAGAAAGTCTGAATAGATGGTTTCGTACCGTGTAGCGACGTGAGGTGCATTTCTTTGAGACCAACGGCCGTTGAATTTGACTTTCGGTTTGTCGAGATGTACAGACTGTATCCGACGGTTGATTTGGATGGAAAGTAGAGACTTCGACCTCGAATCAATCGGAGGTTCTTTAGCGGAAGAAAGTCAAAGTAGTTACCGTCAATCAAGACGTAACCATTTACCTCTCGGATGCTTTCCAAGAAAGACATATCGTAGTCAAAGTCACCGTCAAGAAAGACGATTTCAAGGCTTTCCAGTACGGTGGTGCAGTTGGCGTACATGGATACGTATGAAAGGTATCGACTCCATGGCTGGCCGGCATTCGTGTGGCTAAGTCCACTGTTCGATCCCAAACACACTGCAGAGAAAAGAAGAGTACTTTAGATTTATCAACTTTACATGGTTTATTATGGCATGACGTGTCGTGATAGAACATGGTATTTAGTGCAGCAAAGTTTGGTTCACTCTGGTTTGGTTCGGTTTAATTTATCATCCTTGTTACCATCCGATCTTGTGAAGCATTTTGTACTATGACAATTGTTTATGGTTGATGGTTACAATAAATGGTTTGATTGATTGATTGATTGATTGATTGATTGATTGATTGATCAAGGGACATAGAAGCATAAAACAAACGCTGCAATCACATTTTAAAACCTCACTTAAAGAACATTAAAAAAGAAATCAAACGGTTTCCTATGGTTCGTTAGTTGGGTTCCACACGTGAACGTGACACAGCAATTTGCAATCCTTCCAATTATTTTGTACATCGTTTGCGTGGTGACGCATCTGCTATTCTTTTCTATTCTTCATGGCATTTAACATAATTTATACAATAGCGCAGACAATGCTCTTTATGAGGTAGGTCTACTTCAAAGGCTTGGCATGATATGTCTAGATCATTAACATAGCCTACGTGTGTACCTATTATGTGTACCACATGAGCGGTTTTCAAGCTGTAGATCGTGATCCCCACATGGTCAACATGTGATCATAATTACTAGCCCAAGTATAGGCCTACCGTACTGCACCAGAGCGACTTAAAGAGTTTACTTGTTTTACTCATTGTATTATGATCCATTGTCAGAACTAATACCAAAAAATTCCAAATGGTTGATCAATGATTGATTGAGTTATGCAGCATTTTATTGTTGATGTCGCCACAAATATGGTAATAAGATTACCATATTATGAGCAGAAGGTCGCAGCACTAAAGTTTTGAGAATTTACTGATATAAGCCCACATATACAAGTACTTTCATTCATGCATGCGTGCATATATACAAATTTACATGCCTGCATGCGTACATCCGTGAATACATACATACATACATACATACATACATACATACATACATACATACATACATACATACATACATACATACATACATACATACATACATACATACATACATACATACATACATACATACATACATACATACATACATACATACATACATACATACATACATACATACATACATACATACATACATACATACATACATACATACATACATACATACATACATACATACATACATACATACATACATATATATATGCATACATGCATACACACATACATACATACATACATACATACATACATACATACATACATACATACATACATACATACATACATGCATACATGCATACATACATACATACATACATACATACACGTACATACATACATACATACATACATACATACATACATACATACATACATACATACATACATACATACATACATACATACATACATACATACATACATACATACATACATACATACATACATACATACATACATGCATACATACATAGCCCCCCGTCGTTACCGCGGCATTATAATACAAGATTTAAGAATCTTCCCGCCGAGGCTAGCTGATCACTCTCCTCTCACTTCATTTCATTTCAAGAATTTATTTAGCGCCCCGTCAAGAAGACCACTGAGAGGTGATCCCAATTCAACCACGGTGATATAATTTTTTAAGGGGCTTGTAAAACATGCGCATTGCGCATCTCCAACGGGAAACCATTCCAGACAGACGGACCAGTGAATCAATTCTGAATTCGATGCGCTTTGAGATAGGGAGCCAGCGTAGAGTATCATGCATGAAAGATGAGACAGAGGCATATTTAAATATTTGTCGAATTACATGTAGCAAGGCTGCAGAGCGGAGAACACGAAGAACATCTAGTCTCGGACTGTCACAGCGCAGCATCGTGATGCCTTCCTTCTAGAGCTCGTGCTGAGATATCGTAATCTCCTAATTTCTAAAGCGCCACTCGAAGGCCAAGCGCGGAGCCACAGGCTTATTCGCGAGCGCTGCGTTGAGTCAAAAGGGTTGTCCGTAAGAGTTGTCCATGGTGGTCCGGGTCGAGAGATTAGGCCTATCTGCATGGGGTCACTACCATTTCTGCCCGTTGTCATAAAACGTTTCAATCTCTGCGGGTTCTTCGTACTGGGAGTGCCTCTGATTGGGTTGTACTGTGAGAGGAGCTTTGTATATTTGCAGAAAGAAAAGAACAGAATATATGCATGCACTCATGCTTCCCTTGCATTGTACAGTGTACACGATGTCAAGAATGGTAGAGTAGGCGTAACAGTACGAAGCGATATTCGGTTTTCGTGACAGCCAGATAGATCATCACAGCGTAACACGAAGCGCAGCATGCATGTGACGGAACTCAGCATGACTAAACGTGGTCAAATCAGGAGTAACCAAGTGTCTGGTATCCAAAGATAATTTTCAAATTAGCTGGTAACAATTTTCACATGCTGGCCCATTACCGATAAACGTAGGATGCGGTTGAACTTAAGTATCAAAGGGAGAAGCACAAATCACAGAGCAATGAGTAACAACCAAGGTCTCTTGGTAGTGAGGTCAAGACCTAATTCACAAAACCAGGGACATAGGGCCGTGTGGCAGTTCCCATAAGTTTGGTGTAGATCTATAGGCCAACTTAATTGTACCGCAATTACCTCAGTTTATGACTTTACTTATTTTGCCAAAATAATTACAGTGTCTACAATTATTCTGAATACGTCTAAGCAGGCTTCGCACTACTGTCAGTTCAGGTCGAGTTTGTCTTGCGCGCAGTTTGAGTATGTATGTATGTATGTATGTATGTATGTATGTATGTATGTATGTATGTATGTATGTATGTATGTATGTATGTATGTTATGTATGTATGTATGTATGTATGTATGTATGTATGTATGTATGTATGTATGTATGTATGTATGTATGTATGTATGTATGTATGTATGTATGTTATGTATGTATGTATGTATGTATGTATGTATGTATGTATGTATGTATGTATGTATGTATGTATGTATGTATGTATGTATGTATGTATGTATGTATGTATGTATGTATGTATGTATGTATGTATGTATGTATGTATGTATGTATGTATGCATGTATGTATGTATGTATGTATGTATGTATGTATGTATGTGTGTATGTATGTCCTTCGTGTTCGGTTTGCCTTGGCTCAATACCAAGCATATATTGTGGCAGGACCCTTAACTTCGAATGGGCTTCCCTCTTCTACGAGCTAAGGTCATGTCGGGATTGTACAGCGCCTCCTCTCACTCTCGCAAGGCAATAATCTTTTCCTCTGGGCTTCTGCGCTGAAAGCGACTCTGAATAGTCTCTGCTGTTGGAGGTGCTGTATAAATATTCTTAGTTTCGATACGATATTCAAAATACTTGTTAGGTGAGCCTAATTTTTCTTTGCTATTCTTTGCTACTGCCATCTGCAGTTATTAGCCTTCTAAGTGGACAAATTGTTGTACTTGTTCTATGTAGGCTAATTATAGCTTCCCCTTAGAGGCTGATTCATGTAGGTAGCCTATTGGTGTCTATTTCGTCTTTCGTTTTGGTTTTCTGCGAATTGATCATTAAACCAAATCTCTTTCTACTAGTTTCATTAATTTGTATCGCATATCTAATACCAAGTAATTCTGTTCCGTTTCTGATGAGAAGCAGTGATGGACACTAAACCAATTTTGTTTAGTTAAGCTATAAATATTTCTCAACTAAAATAAACACATCTAACTAAAAGTTAGCCACTGATATGTTTAAATAAGTCAACTAAACTAGAAATACTTAGCTAAACTAGTTAAACTTTCCCCACTTTTTAGTCTATATTTTTGCCGAATCTGAAACATTTTCACAATAACAGTGTCCTGTTTTAATGCATAGAGGTTCAATGACAGTTTCACTTTCAATCTTAGTATAATGTGTACTAGAGATAAAATAGTCGTATACTATTTTCATATCAGGAAATAAGTGAGACATTTGCTCATGCAAACAATGATGCATTGCAGCATTGCATCACACAATGCAATGCAGTTCAATTATTTACTTAGTGATAAAGCAAGTTAATAATAATGATAGCAATGCAATTTATATGGCGCCGTATACACAGCCATGCCGTTACAATGGCGCCTCACATGAAACTAACAGCAGAATAAGCCTTACAAAATAAACAAGTCTTCAGTCCAGATTTGAAGGAGTCAACTGAGTCAGCCGCTCGCAAAACATTACTCATGAGTCATGACAATAATGATCAACATATCAGCAAGACCACTGACAAAATTAATAAGCATCTGCTGGATTTCAGGAAAAGAAAGGTGATCTAGAGGATTGTCAGATATTCAGCATCAGCGTTTAGTCTAACATCGGTGACGAAAATATAGCCTAGCCTACGACTAAAAGCTATACATAGAGTTTACCATCCACAACTCCACAACTCATAAAATGATCCTAAATTTGCAATATAACTGCGCATTGAAACATGATTTTAGGCCGCATACAGAGGAAAAACCAGTGCTAATAAGTAAGTTGACGTCAAGGTGGTTGCTGACAGTGCCCACTGTTCATTGCGGAAGATAGTTTGGTAGTCTATAATAGGCTAGTTGTTGATTTTGATACTGTCGCTTACCTATAGCTAATAAATAAAGTATTAGACAAACTATTTAGTTATTAACTAAAAGGTTAGTTAAACCACCGCTTAATTTGACTAAAATATTTTTTTCAGTTAAACTTTTTCCATAACTAAAAAGTGTAGTTAAATAAAAGTTTGCACCTTTTATTTAACTTTTACCCATCACTGGTGAGAAACCCAGTGTCGTCAGAGGGCCTACAGTCCTCCACCATCTTTCCATTTAATTTGACTCACGTCTCCGTGTTTTAGGACTGAATGTCATTGTTGCTTCTAGTAAATTAAATAGGTATGGTGATAAGATAATTCATGTCCTAAACTCGTTTCTGAATGAAGGAATGGTCTGTGATTTTTCTACTGTATTTGACGATTTTTGATGAGCCTATATAGATCTTTCGCACAAATTTGATTAGTCTTCGTCGTATTTTCTAGAATTTTGGTTCATTTGCCGTCCGGGCGAAAGGAGCTAAGCGGTAGGCCTATTTTTCACACCCTTTCGTAAGCTTTAACGATTTTACTAGCCGTCGACATTTCCTTTGTGGTGCACATGTACCACGTAATGTACCAATCTCTCTAATTATAGACGATAACAAAATAGGCTACGTTTAGTGAAGTTCGACCTACATGTATCTAGGCACTGGCACAACAAACCGGACATAAATATTAGCTGAGCCAAGCCTAGAAGCTTATGTACTGCAATTTAGGCTAGTGTAGGCCAGAGCAGACATATAGGGGAGAAATTCTTCACAGGCGTTAGATATAATCGGTATAAATCAGTTAACGTATAGCCTAGCCTACATTTAATTAGGTTTATGCATCACCATCATTATCATCACCTTCATCATGAGTGGGTCTGAAGCGGAACTTCTTATCATCTCAACCGGAACTGCAGATCTGGCATCTGTCGCTGTCAGATATTCACTCATATCATGATGATGACACAACGTATACGTCAGATCCTACGTATGTCTACGTGATGGACGTGACATGTGTTGTAGAACAATCTGCGGCGGAAAAATTGGGGGATTGGTTGCGTGGGGGGGGGGAAGGATGAAAGCAGATACATCACGAGTGTTGGTCTGGTCTGAGAATGACCAAGCAGCTCTGGCTGTAGCACAGGCCGCACCCTGAGTTCCAAAACCCGTTCTCTACAGCCACATAATTTTTATTGACAGTTTTTCGTTGTCTGTGTTTGCTATCCTATGCATCAGTAGTTTGTTTGCACTGTTACTAGTCGCTGCTAATTACTGCTCATTGGCAAATTTAATATGAAGTCGAGGAAATACTCTGTCATGGAGTCATGGACAGCAATTAGCTGCAGCTGTTATCCACTTGTGCCAAATACTGAGGTAGCCTACTTGTGGTGTCAAAACAACAAGAAAACTGGTACCCGTACCCGGTAGGCCTAATGCAAAAAATATCCAATATCTAAGATATTTAGATGTCCCGATAATGTTTCAAATGTTGCTGCATAATTATTTGCAAATAGGCCTTGTTCTCGTTGTCAATTATTAGAGTTAAGTCTAAACATTTTTCTCTTTAAAACATAAATCCTATCAGCGTTTATCAACGCATCTGATGAATCGCAGCTTATCATTGGTTACCAAATGATCAAAATATTAAATTTTTAGACCCCGCAGACTCGTCTTAATTAGAGCAGCAGATCCACTTTTGACAACATTGAAGCATCCGTTCAGTCGCAGAATGTTAGCCTACACTGCGACACGAAATGAAATGTCTGGCAAATTCAGAAACTCTTCGACAAATCTGAGAAAGTACTTCGGGATTTGCTATCTGCTGTCAGTCTTCGTTTCCTCAATGAGAACATGATGCTCTTCAACCTTCAACTTATCGTATATACTAGGCCTATATAGGCTAATATACTAGGCTATACTAGACAAGCTTATTATTTGCTACCAGCAATTCGACCACCACCAATGCCCCACATTCAGCCATATGGACACTCATCCCATTTTTCGCCTTCTTTCTACTCGAATATCAAACATTTTCCTTGATTGTGACACGATGAAGTATGAAATGATTCTCTACAGACTTATTATCTGTCATTGGAAAGCTAGCAGAGTCACGTGATTTGGATTTATATCGACAGAGGCGCTGCTCCTTAACTCTTGTCAGTCACCGCCCGTATCATATCAAACGATAATAAGTGATTGCAATAGACTGCGCTTGTATCCTGTATGGTTTGAAGGAGTTGTAAGAAATAACGTCTATGTGCGCTTGTGTAGGCCTATGTTTTTGTGTATGAAGGCACTGCAGTTAACTGCCCAAATAATCTGTATAGAATAGGTTGACCAGATATTGGAAACTGAAAACCGGGACACTTCAATCGCAAAATAAATTTGTGATGTTGCCAATAATTAATATAATTACTATAGAAGTATAATGCTTTCATATATCTGGTGGAACGTATGGGGTAGGTCATTCCACCTAGCTAAACCTTGAACTGGAGTCAAAACATCGCAAGCATTTCCGCTTACTTCTCTGGAGGTATACACCCTATACCAAATTACACCGATGCCAAATTATACAAATACAACATTGCACCGATGTCAAATAACTCTAGTAGGCCTACCAAATTACACCAATATCAAATTACAAAAAGAAAAACAAGTGCACGTAAACAACTTGTCTAGGGTCGTAAAAGTTCGAGCCTTAAATCATTTAATTATACTTCATAAATAATTAGCAGATAATGTCGCAGTAAAAATATTCATTAGTCTAGTAAACTTAATTATTAGTTTCTCCTTGCTGTTATTATCAGCATCGCCAGCTCCGAGTGATTGCTCTCTGTCTGTCTGTCTCTCTGTCTCTTTATATCTCTCCCTTCCTCCCTCCCTTTCTGTCTTCCTCCCTTTACTCTCTGTCTGTCTGTCTCTCTGTCTGCCTGTATGTGTGTCTCATGACTGCTAGTTGTGCTTGTGCATGCCCAAAAGAGTCGGAGGACAGGAGGAGAATGTGGCGAAGACGTGTCCCGTGAAGCGACCAACCCTCGAATTGAGGAAGGTTGAAGACAAGACAAGACAAGACAAGACAAGACAAGAAGATGCCTTTGTTACTAATCGAATTGACCACTGCTGATTGCTGCTATCATCTTCCGCATTGAACAATGCCAGCAACTCAACGTGACGTTTACCAACGTATTAACAGTCTGGTATTGTATTGTCTCTGCACATAATTATTGTAGGCTAATAAGGCGCATTGATAATGAATAAGATTACATTGCTAAGCTCATGGTAGACTATTACTGCAACAATGAATAGTTTTTTATCGCTATTTGTTCCACTGATGTCAGTCTGAAACGCCGATGACGAATGTCTGACGTTGAACCATTGATCACCTTTTTATCTTGCGATCCAGAAACAAATGTGACACAGTGCATCATGGTCTGTCATTACTAAGCCTATTGTCACGACTCACGAGTAGGCTAATCAGGATAACTGGTTTAATTATTATTTTAGTCATTGCATTGTACTGCATTGCATTGCATGATGAATCATTGCTCGCATTAGCAAATGTCTTCAGTATGTCCTGATAGAACTGAAGTAGGACTATTACTACTAGACTATGCATTTTATCACTGTCGCCTTAATACAAGTCACGTACCCGGGTATACATGTATATACAGCTTGACCGGTTGACCCCAATATTTACCACCCACGCACACATAATTATCTATAGGTTATCTAAATCACAAATATGTGCATAAACGCTCTAGTCTAGAGTAGTCCAAGACATTAGTTAGAGTGTGTGCCTGTATAGGCCTACAATCTAATTAACTGAGGAGTTGGGTGCAAAACGTTAGTTTTCAGACGACCTGTATTATGGAGGCAAGCATCATTCTCTGTGAGGATGCACAGTGCAGATACTGCTGCAGTTATACGCATTGTCATCACGAGTTATCCTACTACATCCGTGAATTACGAAAAACAACACCGAGCACTAACAGTACGACAATCAATAGCCAAGCACCCCTATTATGAATTACCACCTTTCAAAATGCCTGACTTCTGTGAATAATTTATTGATATAGCATGACCTTAGAGTTAAAGTCAGAAAGTACCCGGGTACATAATTATATGGGGCCTACTCGTCTGCGTAAGCTCAATGTTGAATGTTGATTGACTAATTGCAGCAACTTATGTTACTTAACTAAGTGAGATCAACAAAGTCTACCGATGTTTAGTCTATACGACTTTGACTGGTCCTTTCTGGTCTCTTGCCAAACTGCCTAGAACCTGCCTTTTGGCTTCTCTCAAGGAGACCTGCTCGCTCTAAATCGGGTGCGCCAATAGATTGTACCAAAAGCAAGTTGAATTCTATAATGATACAGATACTTCAACTCATAGCCCTTTCGATGCAAACTGGCTTCTAAAAGTAAGACATGATATGATGGAATTGTAGATGAGAGGATATGATATTATAGGATAGTGTAGGATATGGTGTGGAATTGGATAGAAGTGTTGGAGAAGATGGCATAGGATAGGAGAGGACATAATATAAAAGGACATGACAAGATATAATAAGGATAAAAAAACGATGGGATAGAATAGGATAAGATAGAATGGGGTAGAATGAGAGAGGAGAAGAGATGGGAAGGAGAAGAGGAGAAATGGGAAAGAGAGTAGAGAAGGAAGTGGTGGCGAGATGTTGGTGGGACAAAGAGGAAAGGGAAAAAATGAAGAATGAGAATCAGAGAGGGATCGAGAGAAGGAACAAGAGAAAGGACAAATTGTGTAACTATAGGCTATTTTACTATATCATAAACCAAAGCATCCGTGACTCGCGATACCTCTCAGCACCTTGTATAGCATTTCTCAGCTTGGAACTGTCTTCCCCAGTCACTTCTTCTTCAGTTCCTCTCCCCTTTTCAACTCTGGGGACGCCAATAAATCTTCATGCTTTTTCGCTGACGCAGGCACGAAGCAGTTGCGTGAAAGAGTGCAGCTTAATTCTGTGCTGCGCTATATAAATGTTTGGCTACAATCACGATTGCAAATCCTTTTCTATACATGTATGTTACATGCTGATGAATTCGAATTTGTGTAGTTTCCGAAAATTGAATAGAATGCAGAATTTGAGCTGTCACTTCATACTCTGAAGACTCGGGAGCGCCTCTGAGTAATTTCCTTGAAGAGGCTCTATATAAATACTTGAATGACTGAATGAATGACTGAATGAATGAATGAATGAATGAATGAATGAATGAATGAAATGGCGAATCGGAATCAGATGATACGAAATTTGTTCCAGATTTCTTGAACAACCAAAATGTTTTGAGGACTATAAACCTTTAAAAAACAATGAGTCCGAGCAGTTACACATAGAACTAATTTTATTTACTTGCCGGATTTTACTGCCTCCATTACTAATAGGCTACATCCTGCAAGCTGATAAGCGATCGATGCCATAAATCTTGATGTTGTTTATAATTATTATGCATACACACCCTGTGATTTAATAACTGATCTGTCTCCTCTCTCTCCTAAAGATCATGCCTAAGTGATTAGAGTAGCAATGATATTTATGTTAAATGATGAATTATGACATCGACGTCAATTCTCTTATCATTCCATCATGTGACGGTGGAACGACTGCTGGGCGCTGCTGCCCTATCATGAAGTAAAACTGGACAGAGACGACAGAAACATGAACAGCTTCCTAGACCTGCTTCCTCTTCTCAAAATATGGCGTGTATCAACAGCAATCAGGAGCACATGACCACAGGACCAAGAACCACAGGACCAAAGACCACAGGACCAAGGACCAACCACTGAATGACGTTTAATGTTGTATAGGCCTACGCATTCCATTTGGATCAACTGTAGGCCATTCCTCTCACCCAATACTTGTTTCAAATATCATGCGCTGCAACAAGAGAAAGACGAAAACTGACATTCGTGAAAAAATTATGGCGCTCTTATGACAATGAGCGCTCATTCAGGTTTACTCACCTGTTTAGACATAATTATCTGCTGAAACGTCACACTATTTGAGAGTTTCATCTGTAACCCACCTAGGCTTGTATGATTTCTGAAAGCATTTTTATAACACGATATGTTCTTTTTCTTCACTAATATTATACACAGCTCAAACACTGAATCAAAGCTTCACGCCGTGGTGCATGAGCAATTGCGAGTGAAGGACTTGCTGAGGGTCCCTACACACCAGTGACTCACTTTAGTGCAGACTCGCTCTTTCCCAAATCACCCTATCACATTCACGTGGCAAATTTGCTACCAGCATTGTTGCTAAGCGACGTGAGCCTTGTCAATCTCATCAAAGTACAAAAACTATAGCCAGCAACGTGGATCCCTGAAAGCGCATGGTATTACACAGCCGCTGCCTCGTTCGCCTTGCCTAAGACCGGGTCTGCTAACATAGATCTACATTGCATTTTAAACGCCTTCGGCAAGTTCAACTACCTTTCATCAACGTATGCAAATACTGCATGAAAAAGTTTAATTCGAAATATATGAAAGCAAGAAAATATGTTTTTTTAATTTTCAAATTTATTTCTCACATTTGCTACAGCGTTCCTTCAAGTTCTTTACTCAGACGCGCTCCCGCATACAGTGCGGACACTGCATCGGAGTTTAACGCCGAAGCGCACCAGCAATTGCGAGTGAAAGACTTGCCTAATACCCGTGCGTATAACGGCTTCAGGAGGATTCGAAACAGGAACCCTCCGGCTCCAAGATACCGAACCCACCACTAGACCATCGCGCTCCACATAATATCAATTACCGTAATAGATTGGCTGACTTACTGGAAACAGACGAATAAGAAACTTATACAGCTAATGCATTTATTAATTTCCTAAGATAAATTAATTCCGAAATCAATTTGTAATTCTAGTCACAGATTTGCATGTTTGCATGTGCACTTGTTATAGCGCCCCTTCACGCTCATTACTCAGAGGCGCTCCCGATTGCAGCGCGGACACTGCATTGGAGTTTCAAGCCGAAGCGCTGAGCAATTGCGAGTGAAGGACTTGCCCAAGGTCCTTATGCAGCGACTTAAGGTGGATTCGAACCTGAGCCCTCCGGCTGCATGCCAACGAACATGTCCACTACACCATTGCGCCCCGTATATCGCCTCTTCAGAAGAATCCCTTCGAAGGTAGGCCTACTTCCGACCAGATAACACAATAGGCCTATTTCCATCGAGCAGAATGGTTTGGAAGCGCTTACGGAAAGGATCTAGTATCATATGTATAACTAAACAACTTATCCAAGAAACATGAACGGGACCCTTAATATAACAGCAGGCGACCTTAAAGTCAAACTGCATCTGAATTAGTAAGCAATGCGCTGTCGCTTCTATCAACATGCTGGACTATAAAGTCTGGAACGGGTATTCGCACAGCAAGGCAAAGAGTTCTACGGTTTTAGATAGGCTATCGGTCAGACCAAGAAACGAGGCTCCCTATGGTCCAGCACAGGCTGCAAGGCAAATGCGAATAAGCAGTAAGATCTTATAAGACTAAAACTGGTACTTATGTAGCCCACATTTGTACATGTAATTAAGTGAACAATGCATCTCCTTAAATATCAAAACATAGATTTAGGTCTTCTATCAGTTTGTAACTTATGTTTCCCGTATGACAGCTATCTTTAATTGTTCTGGGTTTGTATTCTAATTATGATTGCTCGTTTCAGCTTCAGTCAGGTTTATTGTCAGATTATAATTTACGACTATTGACGCTCCATCTGTCACCCTAGGGGTAACAATTAATAGGGACAACAATAGGGGTAACAATAGGGGTAACAATCGGGGTAACAATTACGGATAAGCTTAACTTTGACTTGCACATTGATCGTATATAGGCCCATCTGGGTGACCGGACAAAAGGGTAGCGGACAAAACGGTACGGACAAAATGGTATGGACAAAATGGTATTGGGACAAAATGGTATTGGACAAAATGGTACGGACAAAATGGCACGGACAAAATGGTATGGACAAAATGGTATGGGACAAAATGGTACTAGGACAAAATGGTACGGACAAAATGGTGTGGACAAAATGGTATGGACAAAATGGTAGCGGATAAAATGGCACTAGGACAAAATGGTACGGATGAAATGGCGCGGACAAAATGGTATGGACAAAATGGCACGGACAAAATGGCACGGACAAAATGGTATGGACAAAATGGTATGGACAAAATGACACGGACAAAATGGTATGGACAAAATGGTATGGACAAAATGGTACTTGGAGATAAAGATTCTTAGACTTAAACCATTTCATACATTAAAAAATCTATGTTGCGGCCCTTCAAAAAACCAACTCATTAACTATTCTCTCTCTATCTCTCTCTATCACTCTCTCCCCTTCCTCTGTCTCTATGCATGTATATATATATATATATAAAATATATGTTATTCTAATCAGAAGGGTTTAAATTAGTGTGACATGGGACGCAAACTAAGCCGTTTTAAGGTCCAGACACGCGAGGCTCGTGCCTAGTGCCCCACGCAACAGGGGGTTGCGGCGACCCATTGTAGCAGTCAGCAGTATACTACTAAACTAATAAGTGTAAGAATGACCCACATGCACATTGCACATAGAAGGCACGAATGCAAAACTCTATATCCTATCTGAGACTGACAAATTGAGTCGGAAATCGGGTTACGTTCAGTGTTCAATCTAAGCATCTCCCGAGCGGGTATCTCCACTCATATGTGACTACCCAAAATATTTTACCAAATAATAAGAGTTTTTAGTTGCTATTTAGATAATTGTATTGCACGAACTCTAATAATATACTGTGACGTTATTTATTAAATTATATAATGGTGACAGAATGGTCTCAGAAGAGTGGACCTTGCGAAAACCCGTGTAATAGATATTTAACTCTAAATAATTAAGCAGCAGGCTACCGGGGTAAGTTGAAAATCGGAGCAGGTCGCATCAGGGTCGTGAGATTCACAAGTCTACAGTAGGTAGGCCCTAATAGAAATAAAGAAGATGTAGAACATTCCAACGAACTTTGGTAAGTCACAGGCCAAAAAATTTCAAATAAAATATTTCCTTTGCCTCGACCTTTATGGTAGGGTAGTAGACTGGTCCAAAAAAATAAACTTGTAGAATTCAGTTCTCCACAAGGCTTGTTTTGTTCCTTATCATGATTATAATAATCACAAAAAATTTTAGTGAAAAAAAATTATATTTAGAGGTCAACCCATTTGACACTTTTTACGTTACCTGTACAAAAGTGGATAAATTATTCCTCAATGGTTAATCTATGACATGAGCGGCATTGATCGCTGTCTTGGAGGGAACAGGGTAATTCCTTCGATGGTTTGCAACCAGACGAAGAATAAACTGCTTCTGTTCCTCGTTCTTGGTGAGAGTGTCATTGTACTTTTCGATCAGACTGATTCCCCTTTCAGCTACGTCGTTCACCACTGTCATGCGTGCAGCCAGTTCACAAAATTTGTTGAACACTGGATCGTCTGCCCACTGTTCAGGTCTTTTCTTGAGAAATGACTGAGACTTTTTTTTGCCTTCTTCCATTAGGACATCAAAGAAAGATGTCGTCCTTTCTGTCACCAGATCCTCCAGTTTCAGCTGTTCAGATTCACTTGTCAACTGCACACGCCGAGGGACGTCTGATAGCGCTGGCCGTCGCAGATTTCGTACCATCTTTCCTTTCGTTTTTGCTGAGACCCTGTCATCAAACAGGGATATGGCCACCAGGTGTTCAGACAAAAACCAGAGGTGCCTTGAAAACGCTGTTTGTGCTTTGCTGGCAACAGCCTTGTTTGGGTAGCTCTTCAAAACTGATAGGAATTCGATGTCATTGAAAGGGGCTCGGATTCCACGCGGTGCTTCGTTCCACTGCTTGACATAAACAAGGCTGACAAATAGAGCCAAATCTGTGATATTCTTGGTCTCACGAGCAGTCAACTCGAATTGAGTTTTAAACAGGAATATCTTCAGTGCATAGATGGCTTTTGCCATCCATCTGGCGTGGTGTGTTGGACCTGGAACTCGAAATGATTCGTTGCCTTTGTGTCCACCAAGAAACCAGAAGGATAAGCGTAGAAATTCCTGATAATCGCCCCTTGGTTGCTGAGTTTCAAGAGCATCTGGTAAATAGGCGAGCATTTCCTGTCGCAGTTTGTTCAATAATGGATCCTGAAAAAGTTCATCAGTTGCTGCAAAATAGGCATCTTGGTTCATTGACGGCCATTGTTTCTTAAATCGCTTGAACAGCGCAGTTGATGGACCTTCGGTTGGACCAAACAGAGACAAGAAGACATTTGACAAGACGACTTCCATGACGTGATGACGGCATGCAATCCAAACCATTTCAGTTTCCAGAGAATTTTCAATTCTGATGCATGCGCCTTTATGAAGCCCCGTGTTGCTGGCCGTTGTGTCAAATACGAGGCCTTTGATCTGTGAACTCAGATTCCATTTCTCAATTACTTCGATACAGGCCTTGGCCTGAGACTCACCTGTACCACTCTTAATTTTTGGAATTGCCAAGAGTTTTTCATGGCCATTTCCAGTGACAATAACAGCTATACGGTCCACAATTTCCATTGATCCATCAATATCGGGCAACAGTTTTCCGTCCCAATGCAGCAAAAGCGGACCTTCCAGAGAACAATTATTTTCCTCCGTTGCAGCTGTCTGCTGTCGTCCTTTTATTCTAAATCGTCTTATTGAACTTCGAGACAATGTGATATCTGAAATGTCGTGGCCAAGCGCCTGTGCAACAGCTCCAGCAACAAACACAGCTCCACGGTCTGGAAGGCCAACACGATCCAAAGCACCAACAACTTCACAGGACTGGAAGACGTGCTTAGCTTTCTTTTTTGATGATGAAGCGGCAATGGCAGTAACTGTTGATGATGTAGACATTGTAGCCGTATACGATTGAATCGGCTGATACTCATCAAAGTCATCGTCTTCTTCTGAATCCTGGCTAGTTGTCAACGCAGAAAGTTCTGCTTCTGCTTCACTAGTTCCCCTTTTATTGCGTTCTTCGTATTTCATTTTTGCCATTCTTTCTTTTTCCTGTCGTTTTCTCTTTCTGACTTCCTTAGCTGCTGTCTTTAAGTCTACTCCACCAATGCTGCTGGAAAAAACGTCTTCTCTTTGCATTCGAAGGAATTTTCGATCTTCATCTTGCTGGATTTCTATCATCACATCCTTTGTGGCAATATCGAACAATTCTTGAAGATCGCTTTTGAACATATCTTCTTTCATCCTGTCACTTTCTCGCTGGCGTGTTCTGTGGGCCTTAAGAGTTAGATAGTTCCGATAAAGTTTCGACAGTTTTCGGACACACGAGTCAACCCGCTGTGTTGGTATTTTGGCGCGCATCCAAACACGAATAACTGCGTCACATGCCATTTTGTAACTATCCGGAAGGGTTCTTTCTTCAGTGTTATGATAAAAATGAAATAGTTGCAGTACATCCAGGTTACGTGGTAATCTTGCCGTAGATAACTCAAAGATTGGCTTTCCCAGTAGCCAGTGCTCTGGATCGGATCTCAAACTATAGGAAGCCATATTAATGTCGCGCACCTGAGTCGTCTTAGTTCTTCACAAGTGCAAAGTGGGTCAGAACATACCCGGATGTCCAGAATTCTTTACTGGTACTTCACCGGCAGACGACAGCGCTCACATTGTGCAACAATGCACTTTTGACACTGCCGAGAACTGCTTCCGCGTCGTATAGGCCTAGTTGAGTTGGCCTTCTAGAGTGTCAATAATAGCAATTGGCACATGAGGTAATAATTTAGAATCATTAATTCGGTGCTCCATAAAGTGTTGTTCGCCACAATTGCAAATTTCTCAGCATCAGTCTAAAAATGACTGTATGTAAACATGGCATAGACGAAATACGCTACATGTATTATTTTGAATTAGCACACAAGTAAAATGTTCAGAGTGGGTTGACCTCTAAATGTTGCACAATCAGGCCGAAATTTTACAGGGAGACTATCTACCCCAAGTGGACAAAAATAAGCCTTGTGGAGAAAGAATTCTAAAAACTTAATTTTTTGCCATTGTATTGTGGACCAGTCTAGTAGGGTAGCGTCAGCAACGTTTAGCGGTCGTTAGGCCTATGTAATAAGCTATATTTCATACACCAAAATGAGAACAATATCGAGCAATTCAATCCCATTTTATCCGTGCCACTTTCTCCATACATTGTGTCTTCTGTGTCTTCTCATTGTGGGCATCTACATGTAAGTCAAACCTCTGGAATATTCTTATCCTCCAAAAATGGGCAATACGATTTGTTGCAAAAATCTCTTAAGGAGCCCACACAAAAGCAGAATTCTTAGGTCTAAAAATACTACAACCAAATCAAATAAGGCAATTACAGATTGGAATATTTATGTATCCCTACCCATAATCAACTACCAGCTACCTATAGAGATTATTTCAAATTCAGCGCTGATATTCGAGAGCGTTGCTTAAGAAATACTAACTCTTTTTATGTTCCCTTTGCCCGCACTAATACAAGGCTTACATCTATAAAATGTAGGCCTATTGGACCAAGAACATGGAATAGTATTCCTCTTGATATTCGCTACCTGCCGTGTCTTCGTCTATTCAAACGGGAGTTTTCTGCCTACATCCAACAAGGAATGTAGACTAAACCTCTAGCAATCTGGGGAAATACTGTTAATACACCTTCATTTGGAAGTGTGCATTTTTCTGTGCATTTAATTGTTTCTATGTGTGTGACTGCACTAACTTTATTTCACTCTCCTAACTCACCTTTTTTGCTTTGTATAACATATTATATTATGCTTGTTAAGAATTTATTCTTCATGAAGCTGCTTTATTTTCCAGTCGGCCGTGCGGCTTATTTCTAACTTAATTTTTCTCAGGTGGCCCTGGCTAGCGGGACCTTTGGCCCCTTTTGGGTCTCCTGGGTGAGCCGACATATTAGATAACTGATGTATATACTATCTGTAACGAAAGACTTGGTCGCCGAATAAAAATGTTATGTTATGTCTGATATAATTTTCTCTAAGTACCATTTTGTCCATACCATTTTGTCCATGCCATTTTGTCCATACCATTTTGTCCATACCATTTTGTCCGCGCCATTTTGTCCGTACCATTTTGTCCTAGTGCCATTTTATCCGCTACCATTTTGTCCATACCATTTTGTCCGCGCCATTTTGTCTATACCATTTTGCCCTAGTACCATTTTGTCCCATACCATTTTGTCCATACCATTTTGTCCGTGCCATTTTGTCCGTACCATTTTGTCCAATACCATTTTGTCCCAATACCATTTTGTCCATACCATTTTGTCCGTACCATTTTGTCCGCTACCATTTTGTCCTAGAACCGCCTATCTGTATTAAGGCCAACCAATCGCTCTACGCAATACGCATTCTTATTTCTCATGGACTCATGGGTCTTCACCTTTATGAGGTTGTTCGGGCCACAACGTTGGCCCACCTTCTCTATGCTTCTCCTGCATGGTATGGTTTTGCTAATGCTGCACAGAGAACGCGTATTAACTCAATAATACGTAAAACGGTACGACACAAGTATCTGCCTGAAGACCAGAAGTCTTTTGATGACCTCTGTGGATGTGCTGACACCTCTCTTTTTCGTCTGTACTTTACAATCCTAGCCATGTTCTTAATTGCCTCTTGCCTCCTCCTATAAAGAATATTACCTACTCCCTCCGCCCTCGATCACACAATCGATTGATTCCATATTATGCTGACACATTAACTAGGAGAGGCTTTATTACTCATATGATATATAAATGAATATCGATATTTTTATTCGGCTATTTAGCCGACTTTATGTAACACTGAAAATAACTG
The DNA here is from genome assembly GCA_945859605.1 of Lumbricus rubellus. Taxonomy (NCBI): domain Eukaryota; kingdom Metazoa; phylum Annelida; class Clitellata; order Crassiclitellata; family Lumbricidae; genus Lumbricus; species Lumbricus rubellus. The sequence continues at coordinate 48,162,648 of OX243811.1, read as the reverse complement.
CATTTTTCACTGACTTTATTAGGCCTATTGATTATTTAGTTATGTATATATATAATAAAATAATATTATATATTCCCTTTTTCATAACTGATTGATGTTCCCGCAGTGTGTTTGCAGGCGGTTCATTAAAGTATATACTTATTTACTTACTTACTTGCACATAGAAGGCTAAGCTGATGTAGACTTTAGTCTGTAGAATCTTGTAGAAGCTTCTTACCTTTGGAGTTGTTGTATGCGAAAGAATCACCGTTGACGAGTTGTGGTCCAGTCTGGTGAAAGGAAATTAAGACGAAGGCCAGGATGCATAATGGTAGAGATAGTCTCTTTTCCATTCTGCAAACCAACGACCAGTCGGAGTATCCTGATAGATCTGCGTTAAGCCGATCCTTATGATTCACGCAGGTCTTAAGTAAAATGTAGGGCCTATTTCTTCTGTCGCCAGTTCTTCCTATCAAGTTTCGTCACTTGACGAGTAGTATGCCTAAACGATCAAAGTTAAACGGTCTTACAACTACAAACGATTGAATGCGACTCCTCTGCAGCATGCAGGATGTTGGAGTTTAAATGCCTGCATCACATGGCCTATATATAAGCGGATAGATTGTGGGCCTAAATTGGCTATCCTTGTTCTTTAATTAACGGTTACTCATTATAGGCCTGTATACGTTGTTCTGAGAATCAATGTCGTTACAGAATAAATGTAACGTAGACCTATAGTGTCTGTCGGTTGACGTTATGATTGCTATCACGGTGCCTTTCAAATAATAATTTGGTCAAGGTTTAACCTAGACCTCTATTTGGAGTCACAACATGTCGTTTAAAAGGTCTTTGAAACCGATTTTCTATCACCAATTTAAACATTTTGCAGATGTTCTAATGCAATGACTGTGCGCGACTGCTTAGGCTATCTGTTTTGATAATAACGAGTCAGACATTCAAAGTTTGAGTCTACAGGCCACAAATCAGTGTCTGATTATGAGCACCAAAAACAAAGTTGATGGATTGTAGTGGCAAATGGGAGTGAAGCCGAGGCTGACAACTGTTTGCAGCAATTTTCATGTAGGCCTATTGTTTTCAATATTAAGAATGCAGAAGCAGATTTTATATAAAATAATTTTCATGAATTATTAGAATTAACTACTGTGTCAATTTTTGATGACATCACTTCCGATCAGACTGGAAGACATACAGGTAGGCCCTACAGGCTGCCAACCGTTTCAAATGTTGTAATTTAGAACTTTGAAGTTGAGGTATGAAAATAGTCCCAACACTTCTCAGCCACTCTATTATAGCCTATCTTTCTATGCCTCTGTGGAGACAAATCCCAGGCGCTGCGGTCGCTTGCTGAACAATATTCAACAATCGCCTGCAGTCTGAGGTTTGCCTGTATTGAAAACACAGATTCTAATTTAAATGTTTATGGCAAAACCAATAATTTTAAGTAGGCATAATATGTCACTTAAAATTATTTGACAGAATTATTAGGCTTTTGTCACTTAAAATTAGTCTATTTATTTTGCTCTAAACATTTAAATTAGAATCTGTTTTGATTACTTTTGGGGTTTTATTAGCGTTTTAAATAGCTTCAAGTACTTGTTGAGCAATAATATTATTATTTTCAGTGTTTACGTCAAATGTCCTTGACAGCCAGCTAGATAGCCTAAGTAGACTATGTCCTAAAATGGTGTGGTGCTCATGTGCGTATGATAGTTTCGCGTATTATAAAAATGTACTGATAGTGAAAAATAGATTATAGTTTTACAATGCAAATTATTTGCTGTTGTAAAAATTTATTCATTTCATATTTATAAGCTTGGTTTTTATTGGTTGAGCTCGACTCAGATTAGAAAGTAAACCAGTAAGATGACAAGCAAACTCGTCTAAAGCTATAAGCAAAAATGCACAGACGACATTGAAATTGTCTTTTACGGCTATTTAAACCATTTTAACCTTAATAATTCGAACGCAAAATGCAGACACATCATTGCGTAGGCCTAGTGTAGACCTATGCCTACTAACGATATCTAAACATAGGCTACGTGTAGCCAAATAATAATTTTAAAGCTTCTTCTAGTAGCCTAAGTGACTATACCTACAATTTATATAGGAAGGACAGGCTAGTAGACTAGCCAATGGTTGACCCTTCAACTCTATATAACGAATAAGTTACCTCGTAGGCTAATACTATAGTGCCACTTGGACAAGGTTCCAGCGCAGCGTTCTTGACAAGTGATCATATGTTTCATACGTTCCCACGCATAGTCGTCAGAGCAAGTTCTAACAAAACGCGGAAGTAAGTTGCTTTTGGTCCAAGCCAGATAGGCCTACGTACAACATAATTATTGTTATGTCCCACTTTTCAGCCACTTGCGTCATGCTTTCATTGACGTTCACTTCTGGATGACTTCTGATAAACATGCAATTAACTGATCGAAGACCGAATGCCTACTTTACTCCATGGCGCAAGTCGATATAAATCTGCAAATTTCACTGGATCCACTCTGCAAAAATAATCGTAATTATGATCTCACGAGTCCAGACTTCTATAGAGTCAATAGAAGGGCAAGAGGTGAGAATCAGCTTATTCACGAGCGCTGAGCTGAGTAAAATGGTTGTTCGCAGAGATTTAGCCCACCCAGTGTTATTATCTTCATAGACAAAATTTACACAGCGCTTCTACATTGCATGCTTGTTATTTCTATAACCAGAGACATAAATTTAAGCCTTTCAGTTTCAGTATCAGCATAATAAAATTATTAGGTCAATAATAGGGGAGACCGGGGCTGGTTGCAACAGGGGTTGGTTGCAACACCACTGATATTTCGGCGCTACATAATAGCAACTCAAAATTAAGCAAACCATTTTGTAAAGAATACATTTTAGGCCAATGTGTCCTCATTTCTTAGCAATCGATTGATAGTGTCTACTGAAAAAGAAAAAAACTCGTTTTTGGCATTCCAAAGTAAATTTTTCGGTTTTTGGTTTTTTCGTTATACAGCCGAATGTTTTGAAGAAATATTTTTTGGTTTGGTTCTATAAGTTGGACAAGTAGTTCAGCTTGAAAATGCAATTAGTCATTTTATTTATAATCAGCGCCGTCGAAATTTTGTTCCATAAGACTGTCTAGGCATTGCTTCGGGGCTGGTTGCAACAGTTTTTTCGGGGATGGTTGCAACATGTTGCAACCAACCCCATACGTTTATTTCAATGAACCGCTTTCATTGTTGGCCTGTTCGTCATGGGCGGAGTTTGGTTTTCGTTCTTGGAGGGGCTAATGCCTTCTTAGGGGGGCTAAGCCCGGAAACAGATATCATTTTCATGGTAAAAAAGCTAAATCTGGGCCTTCTTGGGGGGGCTTAGCTCTCCCTAGCCCCTGATAAACTCCGCCCATATATGCTGCCCGTCGCAGTTAGAGCACATTGTATTTAAATATTACAGGCTCTATTCATTCTATAAATTGGTACACTGATTGAATTATATTAAGCCATGTTACATGCTCTAATCACTTGACCTCTGTTGGTCTATTTTTGACCACTAAACTATCCGTGACGATGAAAAATTGTTAGCGAAAACTGATTGCATGCGGTTCTGCAAGTAAAAAAACAAAGACGGTGTAAAAAATGACGTTAGTGAGAGCGGTGCTAGTCTTGGACTGTCAAAGTCACAAATTTAATTATTCAACAGTGTTGTGATAAATTGAGAAAGCAAATCTGCGTATATGGAGAAATTATGACACCGACTTATCCCGGAGGTAACCAAAATCAATTGCTGACTATTTGCAGATGGTTGGTGTCATGCATTATGGGTTATAATTGTGGAAGCAAATGAACTCATTTTATTACTTTGAGGTGGTTTGCACTGGATATTTGTAGGGATTATGTGCCTGCATTGTTTTTTTAAGCGAGTTAACTTCATTAGGCCTACCGGCACAAATATTTCTATAAGATATTTTCTGATTGGCCCTATCGGTGCCAATCTTGAGGATGGATGACAAACACAAGCTTCTTCAACTGTAGGCTATGAGACGATTTATTGGGCATATATAATAAATCAAGTTTGCAATATTTTTTGGTGGATGGACAACCATAACTCTCACACTGAAATCGATTCTATAGAGTTGCCTGAAAAACAAATCTAAAGGCTTGAAATAATCTTACATTTTAAATTAAATATTGAATATAATTAGCCCAATTAGGTAGAAGTAGCCGGTCAAACTCTATCGGTTATAGGCCACTGGAGAATATTTATCAGACTTTTCGCATGACGATTACTAGGGCAAAACAGTTTTTCTATCTTTTCTGATGCTCTCGTCGATACTCCGAATTTTTGAACTTGTTGAATTGTTACATTCTTATAAGTTATATGCACAGGCAGGCCTCAGTTGGCCCCTGGGCTATGCAGCCTTATTTGAATATTTATGCTATATACTTTCAATACTGTTGCAACCATCCCCGAGGGTTGTTGCAACCAACACCGGCCCGGGGCTGGTTGCAACATTTTGGAGCCCTCTGTTCAGTTAGTTATTGTGGGTACATGCTTGGTCACTGAGATCATAACTATATATTGTTTTGATGCTGAGATATAAAGGATTCATATGGGCTAAACAGTTTGCAGATAGCTCCAAAGATAAAAATGTTACACGTAAAAATGTGAAAAGTGTTGCAACCAGCCCCGGTCTCCCCTACTCTTATTCCAATACATCATAAATTTAAAGTAGCCTCCGCAAACTGCCTTGTTAAATGTTCACGCCTCACATACAGTACTAACGCTTTTGAAACTTGATACTTCGCCTCTCGCTGCGCTTGCAGTACAACATAGTCATGGCCTGGAGAAACATCGACGCATTTGAAACACAAACATCCGGATAGACATCAACATCCGCCTGTTCATGGATGGCATTGCATAGATAGAGCGAAGACCTGGATGGACACTAATCAAGGATGTGGAGAAGAAGAATCTTCAGGCTGCCAGAGATGGAGACTCATGAGGTTACTGCGCACCACAGACCACACCCTCAATCTACACGGTTCTTGCAATAAGCGCAGTGATAAGTGATTAGAGTCACCGGACAATGAATCTTCCTTGCAGTTTCGGAGATGATCCAGGTAATGAGGCTCCGACTATTCAAAAATTTCATGCGCTGCGAGGGTGACCAACTGACCATGACAACGTCAGGGGTTTCGAGCGACGATATCCGACCCCTTCGAGAGATCGGACGGCATCGACGCTCTTTGACAAGAGCAGCTAGTTGGACTGCGCCAGTTGAACTTTGGGTTTGCACCTTGCATACGGCCATAGTAAGGCAAGCCATAGTAAGACAAGCCCATAACAGAGATGGATAGTTGCATGCGCGAAAACTTAGGGAGGACAGTGGAATAGGCTTCAAAGTTTGTGGTGGGGGACGGAGATGCCTATCCCCCCCATGGCTGGGGGATGGCTGGACATCCTGCAAAAGAGGAGCCGGCCTCAGATGATTGTACAATATACAGTGGTGCGTTCTCAGACCTTTTAGTAGTTGGTTAAAGGCTTTTAGATTTCTATAGCCCAATTCTGTTCGTTCTGGGAGCCTATTTTAACTGAACATTTGCCCTAGACGAGGTAGAAGCAAGTAGGAATTAAAGTTATAATCAAAGTCAGAAACCTCACAACCGAACTTGTTACGCGCGCTAATAATGCCATAAAGTTCATAAACCAATCCAGGGTGCCCGATTGTTTGAAGTTCCTGACCTATGTGAGAGCCCTAATGCATCTAAGCACTCAAAAGGCAATCATCATCAGCCTTGACTATTCACACGATCGTGCACAGTCGGCTATTGTAAGCTTAGGTTCTGTATGTAGTCAGGTCAATTTTCAGTTGTGTCATATCACTGACACTGAATTGCAAAATAATGATAATTATTGTGTCATGCGAATTTCGAATTTTTAACAAGCTAATTATCTGTTGTCGTACACATTGGCCATGTCACCGATTATAATTATGCTGGATGTCCTGCATTGGCTCCCTATCCCGCAGCCGTTTGCATATACCGGGTCTCTGCGTTGGTGTGGCGGTTTCTCCTATAGGTACTGCTCCTGTATATTTGCAAGAGCTCTGTCGCTTCACTTGGGCGTCGTGCTCACCGTTCCTCCACTCAGTGAGCTCCTCATTCCCCGAGCATGAACTGCCCTTAGACAGTACCGTTCTTTCTCTGTTATTGATCCCATATGGTATGGAATGTTCCTCTACTGTTTGTACGTCTTATAATACTAAGATTTGCTCAGATGCGTTTTATCGCACTTTTCAGTCGAGGTTGGGTCGGGAGCGGTCCTGAGTAGTAAACCTTAGTGGGCGCTATATAAATCTCCATAATGAATGAATGAATTAAAGAGTTGGTTACATCAGGCTCTGTTGATACTGACACGTACGAAAAGCCAGACTGATATGCTGTTCTCATTTCTGGCCATTGACCACATGTAGAAGTACCTGGTAGCCTAATTGAAGTAGGCCTACGTCCAATTCTAGGCCTGATTATTATACAGATGAAGTCGTAAATAGTATCTCTAACATGAGCTCAGCATTAACAACAGATGATTTCACCATTTCATTAAGGCAAATTCTACTGACTTCAACACAATATGGAACACATCACCCTTCACAAAGCAAGAAATAATAACTAGGCCTAAAGACCTTTCGTTAATGCAAGACAGATGGTCATAATTATGTCACGATGTAAACAGGATTAGCTAATAATTCCTGACAGGTGTGTATGTCAGAAAACTCTCAGCAGGACCTTCCGCAGCAAACAATCCTATAAGGAAGCTCTTCGCATTGGCCTAAACACCTAAACAATTCTAAGAAATTTTATTTCACCGATAGCTATAAAATATGATTCTCCCAACGTAGAATTTGAAGTAGGCCTGGTCTGTCATTGATATGACCGCTATCAGAGGAATATCTTTTCTTATTAAAGAAACTATATATCTAGATACTTAAGGCTTATGCCCTCCCAACCCTGCCATAGACTATGCCCATGTGAACCCATTTAGTACATTTGAGGATCAAGGTATACCCAAGAAATTCTGGTCTGTACAGCGCAACATGAAGAATCTTTGACATCACTTCAGAACAAATTTTACAACAATCAAACCCGTAGGCCTACTTAAAGGAATGATACGAACTACTGCCCTTTTGAGTGCTGGTTCATGTCAAACTTCGGCGAGGCACCCAGTTTGGGAACGCTGGACTGTTCCATTTTTAGCAATCTGCAGCCAAAAGCGTATTATACGGATCAGACTAATTTCCTAAATGTTTATTTTTATTTTTTCTAAATTCGACCTTGTCTATAAATGGAACCACTCCCTGCAGTCTCCGAACCACATTGTTTCCTGGTAACGCCCTTGTCGACAACAGTTAAACAATAATAAACAAGTCACCATAAATAACTTGATAAACGTGAGAACTAACAACAACAATTACATTCAATTGTTAAATTGAATTCAATTCGTCTATTGTTTCCAGCTGAAACAATAGGTCCATAACAATTACACAGCCAACACGCGGATACAACAGACGCCAGTACACAGAATATCATATAGCATAGTAGGCCTATAACACACTTATTTAACTGCCCCTATGATCAACTACATGTAGGTGGGCGCGTATTAATTTTTCAAATGACAAGACATTTGGCAAATGTGGGGCGCGGTGGTGTAGTAGGTATGTTAGTTGCCTTGCGAATTCACCTCAAATCGCCGTGCAAGGACCTTGAGCAAGTCCTTCACTCGCAATTGCTTCGGCGTGACACTCCGATACAGCGTCTGCGCTGTAGTCGGGAGCGCTTCTCAGCTTCTGAGTAGAAGAGCCTAAAGCAACGCTATAGAAATGGACAAATAAATAAATAAATAAATAAATGATGGATATCGTGGGAAAAATTATTCCAAACAGACTGGGTCTAACACATTTAGGTCTAATTGAAAACAGTCGATAATTATATTAATTAGTGCGAGTAAAATGACCTCTGTAATCATACTTTGATCTAGTAGATTTGCAATTTTTGTAATTGTAATGGAACATTTATATAGCGCCGCTCACAGATTCAGTAGTGCTCCCGACCCTAGTTAGAAAAAACTTAGAATGAGCGTGTAAGTAATTAAGATGAACTAGAGAAATAGGCTTTAAAACAGGCAATGGAAATTAGATCACGATTATTTAGGGAAACTAAATAAATTCACGAAGTTTGATCTGTTTTGACAATGCGGCATCGTTAGAAAGTTTTTTTAATTTCGGACAAAAAAGCCAACAACAGCAAAAACCAGTTTCAGTTTCAGAGACCTAATCCGTAATATTATTATAATGAATGTTAACACTCCACAATTATTTTGTACTGGTCGCATTAAATTGCAGTTGCCAATAATACGATCGATAAATGAGGGCAATTCTAGCTTTGTGAGAAACAAGGGTTGACCTCTTTTAATTCAATATCAATGTACATAAACGAGGGCGAGACGCCATGACACCACTGAGAGCAGAGCCTTTTTACGTGCAGTTGTACGAAAAATGTGCAGTTCTAAATGGATTTGTGCTGTTGTAGAAGCACTTCTATACGGTTAAAACTAGCTAAAAGGTCATTGTCCTCCAACTGGAAGTAATTTACCATGGATGATGGGAAAGGAAAGAAGGAGTTGTGCAGTAGCCTATATACTAAAAATGCCTTAAAAACAGCCCTAACTGAGAGAGGGAGTACATGTATATAATTATTTGCAGAACTGACGTCAACTTGTCGTTATACTGTTCAACCGCGATTAAGACAGTGATGAAAAATTAAATGAACAGCAATCACTGACTTAGTGACTGGTTTTGACTTGAGGGACTAACGGCGGCATTGGCTTTGGGGACTACAACTGTGCAGAGGTCTTCTGATCGGATTCCTGCATGCAAACTCTTGTAGGCTGTAACTCTTGTTTAATGCGTTTGCCCGTTGATCGTACGAAATGGACATCTCATTTTGTAGGTTATGACAAACACTATAAGAAGCGATTTAAATGCCTTTTACAATAATTATTCACAAGCCAGTTGAAGAATTCTTTGGTCATATAGGAGCAGGCACTTTATGTGAAGACAGTCGTTTTGACAAAATGTGCAGCCGCCATTAGCCTACACTTTTTCTTCCCTTTGAGCAGAACTTCTCAGAGAATTTTCTCGGCTCCTAACTTGTTTTTTAAAAAACTGTTTGATTTTAATTCAAATGAGAATGCATTCTGCATGTCTATTGGTGAAAAAACATATTTAGATGTGTTATTTGTTCTCATACCTATGGTTCTTCTGCACTACATGAATATAGTGTGGTAAACAGTGGTAATGCATGAGCGATCGTTGAAAGCTAGACGCTCGTGTAGGAGTCGTGTGTAGGCTACTGGACAATTCGGTGCTATTTGCTATTCTAACAGACTATAACACGTTCTTTATCGCAATCTGCCTTTTCTGTAAGCCATTTTTTATGGGCGCGTAGTAAATGTGGTCACGCTGTTGATCTAAAGTAGTTCGTAGCATCCTTCTACATGTAGCCTACATGTACGTCTGACTAAGCTTGACACAATCAGTTGATCTGTCGTCCCTTTGACGTCACATCATTATGTAAACTATGAGTATTAGTTTCATTTCATCGTTTGTTGTCAGTAATTATAGTAGCCTATGAGCCTCACATTATAAAGTCGCATTCGAGTCTAGCATGTCGTTTTTGCAATAAATATATGAGACCTATCATTTTACAATCATACGGGACCACGAGGGTTAGGGCGGGCTTAGTTTATGTGTCTTTCTGTTTCATCTGCCAAATCAAACAACGGGCAGAGACAACCACCTGATTTCTTCGTTTCTGGAGTTTCTGTCTGTCATCGGTCAATTTCTTTTATGAATAAATGAATTAATGAATTAACGAATTAATGAACGAGTAGGCCTAAACGAAGTCATTGAGCTGAAAGTTGGACGCATTCTCCTAATTTAGTTTAGAACGAAAGACTAGAGGAGTGATTGCTTAATGACGTATAGGGCCTACGTCTAAGTGGATTATCAGTAGGCTAACTGCAGTGCATTGTGTGAACTTTGCAGCCATGGTTATTTTATTCCGTTTCAGTTTCTCTACGGTTACATAATATAGAACATATTATGTCACTTATTTGCTATGCATGTCGATCCTGCTAAAGGGTCGATAAAGATATCTGTTTACTCTGTTATTTGAACTGATTAGTAGTATCACGCCACACGAGGTCATCAAAGATATGAATGGTTATGAAAATCATTGTGTTGTTTCTTTTTGGTTTTCCCCACCCACCACACCAATCCTAGTGATTAACTATAAAACTCTTTATGTCTTAGGCTACTGATGATCGGTAAACAATTTAAACCTGAATAATGCGTTAATTGTTGGTAATAATTATGATAATTAATTAAATAGACTACAATGCATGTTGTCACGTGAACAGTTGGCTTTTGTCATGTTAAATACTGACGCACAGTTACCTTTAAAAAATAACCGATGATGAATGAGTTTTTTGTGGGGGGAGGGGCGAATGTGAATGCTGAATTGTGGCTCAGAGTCCTGTACATGTAGTAAGAGTATATCCTATATATATTATGCTAAGGGGAGTGTGTGGTTTGTTTCACGAAGGCCTATACAACGGTAAGGCCGTAGCCAGGATTTTATTTCGGAGGTGTTTACTCGACCGTGATCAATCCCACAGGCCATCGAATCGACTGACTAAGGGAGAAGCGTCGTCGTCGGTTTTCACATTTAGTTTCTGGACGGCCAATACATTACACACTGTAATTCCTACATCATGTACTAGTAAATGCATTATTTCATCTTTACATTATTTGATATTCAGGGGGGATCAAACACCCGAAGCATCCCCATATCTATAGTATACGGCCTTGTACAATGGACCGCCAGGACCGGGTCCTTCGCTACGCTGCTCAGCTCATTGGTCATAAACATTATTCCAAAATATGCCTCGTTTTCTGCTTACATGCGTGTTGTTTGC
>OX243811.1:48014129-48146629 GCA_945859605.1 Lumbricus rubellus | reverse complement strand
CAAATGGATTATATGCCTTTATAGCGTCATTGCAAGCATGATGCATGATTGATCGGGTGTAAAAGAATCTCCAAAACGTCTTCGCAAGACACAAAGCTGCATCTGGTGGAGAAAGAGATCATTCAATGGCACTCATAATCAGATGAAGTATACGTATACAACCAGAACATTATGTTGCTGTAAAGTTTCAGCACCATGTCTTATGATCAAGGTAACACAAGGTTATGTGTTATTATGTGTTATTGGTGTCAACCCATGGTTTATGTGTACAGTTTTAAAACACATCTTGGGAAACAGTTCAATTAATAACGTTTTTCTGTTAAAGACATTAGCGCTGCATGAACCGTCAGACTAAATGTCGCAAATTATGCTCTTATCAATGCAAGCTTCTTAACAGGCTATACTCAGCGAAACTCAATTGAAGGCTCGCAACAGATGAACACGAACCAAAGAGGATAACGAACTTCATGCTACATTGTAGCCTACATGTGTGTAGGCCTATAATTTATATTTGCCCAAAGAAGCATTTCTGCCATGGATTCTGCTGCGAAATTGGACCCAAATAAAGACAGAAATGAAATAAAAACAGCCAACAATCGGCAGGTCCGAACCAAACATATTATACAGGATAATATTATTATTATTAACACAGGCCAGCATGCCTTATTTTCTATTGGGAAGTCTAGACTGTCACAGGAAATCATTCTGAATTGCTACCGCACATATTGCAATTCCCAACGGCAACTGCAGGTCATCTATATTCGGTTGTTTAGCGCAATGCATATTCGCGGTGCGATTTATATCTAATGTGATTCCTACTTTTGCAGCATGCATACTGAGGATGAAACATGCTGCGATCATGCGCGGAGACTTAAGGGAGACAGAGGGACGGTCCCTCAATGCTTGAGGTGGGGACCGTCCATGGTCATATCCCCAATATTTAAGAAAATAAATATTCCTAAAATAGCATCGTAAATTTTGACAGTTGGTTAATTGTGGAAATATTACAAGAATTAAAGACTAGAAAGACTATAATATCAGCTAATTCGACAGGAAAAAAATTGAATGACTAAAAAAAGGTCATCAGCTTTTTGACAGGCAAAATGCTATCTTTTCTGGAAATTTTAGCCAAATGACTAAAAAAAAGAGTCGTCAGAAATTTTGGTCGGGGAAATGAAAAATTTCGTCGGCGACTCGGCCGTTCGTCCGCCACAAATGTCGCGTCCTTCCTTCGGCCACTCCTTCGTTCCCCCGCAACTTGTAGACCAAGTCTCCGCCAATGGCTGCGATAATAATATTAGCATAAGATGAAACACATGAACGAGCAAATATTAAGCACCAATGCTCAGCAACCTTACCGGTGCAATGGTCATTTACGGAAACTGCATGCAGTTAACACTGCAGTGTAGGCCGTATAACTGCAATCTGGAGTTACTTCGCAACAGTTGTCCATGCATTGCAGGCATCAAGCTCCGGGTTTGCTGCAATCGACTTTCCAATAACAAGCACAAGGTTATTTATGAAGACCGGGGAGAGGACAGCTGCAGATAATATACTCGCATTTAAGCAACTTCACAAGGTTTAGATGGAATAGATGGTGTTGTTGCTGTTGTTGTTGTTGTTGTTGTTGATGATGATGATGATGATGATGATGATGATGATGATGATGATGATGTTGTTGTTGTTGTTGTTGTTGTTGATGATGATGATGATGATGATGATGATGATGATGATGATGATGATGATGATGATGATGATGATGATGATGATGATGATGATGATGATGATGATGATGATGATGATGATGATGATGATGATGATGATGATGATGATGATGATGATGATGATGATGATGATGATGAATTGATGATGATGATGATGATGCTGTTGTTGTTGTTGTTGGTGTTGCTGCTGCTGCTACAGCCATTTATTTGGTCACAAAAGCATAATTTATGTCACACACATTTTCACTAATTTAATAGATAGATAACACAAATTCGGCAGGGCATATTACTGTTGAATTAAGAGTATCTATATTCTATAACCTATAGAAAGGACAACCCGGAGGGTCGAAATTTGACTCACTTAGACATCTAATTATTAATTTATGGTTGGCCCTTTTCTTTTTCTGGCGGCATAGGCCTATTGCTTTTGATTTAGCAAAGTTTTAGTCAATATTAATTTTGCATCTTAACTGAAGAGCAGAAAACAAACAAGAAGAAAACATTGCCTTCTATAGATACATGTATGTCTTCCTTCCTGATTTTCTAACGAAAATGACTCAAGTCTATTTCATATACACATATACATACACATATATAGGCCTATGCATATATATATATATATAATTATAGCCTACCTTGGCGCTTCTATGTATATTGAACTATGGGGTGTTTAGAAGAAATAGTCGTCGTTTAGATAAATCGGTCACTGTTGCTATGCTGCCTTATATCCATTGGGTCGAGCGGCGTCGGCGAATTCCTGCCATTTATAAGCATTTTATGCATGCGCTCCAATCTATATATGTGACCCTTGGTGCACCTCCTGTAATATATGTATACTATGCTCCTCATGAGTGTCTTGCCGACGCATGAATCAGCGGATGCCGACGCTGCTGCTGCTGCTGCTGCTGCTGCTGCTGCTGCCGATGCTGCTGCTTGGATGCCGCCCATGGCTTTGGCGAAGAAATCCTACGTTCAAATTATCTCCAGCTTCTAACAAATCCTGAGCAAGACTTCCATGGGATGCCTCGAACAGATCGACGCACACGCAGAAACAAGAAGACGCATAGAGAGAGAGAGATACAGACAGACAGACAGACAGAGACAGACAGACAGAGACACACACAGAAAGACGGACAGACAGAGACAGAGGCAGAGACAGAGACGTAGACGGAGACGGAGACAGAGACAGAGACGGAGACAGAGAGACAGAGAAGCAGAAAGACACACACACACGCGCGCAGAGGAACAGATTTGGTCGGCGGCATAATATGCACCGGCTTTAGAAGAAGAGGACGGACGCATAGAAGGAAAGCAGTTGACCCTTGCAGCAGCTGATGACTATGCCCTGATTCAGATGCATGCGCACACACATATGCTGCGCCCACACGCTCACCTAGAACACCCACCACCACTACCACCACCACCACCTCCACTACCACCATCACCACCACTGTCACCGCCACGCCCACCATGCTCCACCGGTGCCACTTTACCATCCACCAACCAACTCTCACCACAGCAATATATGCATATATACATATACATGTATATTGTATATATTATTGTATATGTATATGTATATATTGTGTGTATACAAGTGTATTGTGTGTGTGTATGCATTGTATACACGGAGAGGAATGCAGTAAACGCACAACTGCAGCAGCTTCACAACAACAATACCATCGATGCATAAACTGCAACGCTTAAGCGCATGCAGCGAGGTTTTTAGGACTCAACGACGTAAATTGTCTGGTAATACACCGTAGTAAGGTGGCTTACGTTCAGACACTGACGCTCTTAATTGACAAACCGAATTCAATATTTAACAATTTAACGGCGAGTCAGTTCATCGTTAAAACTGTGACGCCAGCGTGGCTTTGCTTTGATTAATCAGCAATAGGTCTATGCCTGCAGTTTAGCAGCGGCCGTCTATCTAGTCGCCCGAGCCACAATGTGTCTGGTATATGGTTGAGCATCTGGTGCATCGCTGCGTCTTCATAAAGAAGCGACATAGATAAAATTTGCAATTAGGATTTTGAGTGTCTGATGGTCGCAGACACTGCTAGTGCACGAGTGTGTCCTGTGTTGCATGAATACTGGAAGCACTTTGTAGGCTGAACGCAATACACACACACACACACACACACGACCTGTATATGCACTGTGTGCACAAATGAACTCGTAAAACTATTTCGGAGATCGTGTCGAGATTTACAAATATCATTTCGTGTCAAAGAAAACGAGCAAGCTTAAGATCTCGAGATCCACACCAGACAATTAATGCACGAGTAATTGCAGCAGACACAGTAAAAAATAACATCAATTATATATAATGTGGAAAATCATAGACTAGTCATTATGGACTTCTTCATTTCGTCGTGTTTAACTGTACAAGGCATGTCGCATACTTTGAATAGAGGAAGAGCTTAGTGTACGTGTACACTGTACCTGAAACCGTATTCGTTTAGGTTCTAATTTAATTCAGATATTTATATAGCGACCCTTCAACACCATCTGCTCAAAAGCGCTCCCGACCCAATCGCTGCTAAAGAGAACAGTCTATGTGCTCTCAAAAAACTAGGCATTAGAGTTTTAGACGTACACGTAGCATATATAGTTCCACAGGGAACCCATTCCAGATTGTAGGACCAGCGACAGAAAAGGCCCGGGGTGCTGCATAATGGAAGTGCGCGACCGGGGTGACAAGGAGCTCAGCCTGCTTAGAAGAGCGGATCGAGAAAGCCACGGCGCTGGACGCTTAGGATGGAGCAACAGAGCTCCTGTAAATAAGCGTATCCGCTCTGTTCTGCTGTCTCCTATGTACCATTGGCTCTGCAGTCATGAAAGAATAATGTGTCGCTTAACTGCCATCAGAAAGCAGCTCCCCGAAGAACAATGGTATTTCCATACGATAGCAGACAATATGCTGTCTACAGCGCCGGACATAGACTGGCTCGTTGTTCCTTTACCACTGACCATGCAGTGTATAGATCTACATACAATGTCATACATGTATATTGTATAGTGTATACATGTATATTGTATAGTGTATAGTGTATGCATGTATATTGAGCAAAAGGTTGCCACTGTTGCATCGCTAGTAGGCTATACGTTATGTCGAACCACGTACACTTAATGACAGGCAGTTGTATACTGCCGCAATATCAGATCTGTATGTGTACGGTACAAACGTTGACGGCATGGCCAGCAGAGAATCCATTAACCTGCCGTGAGCGACATAGGCATGTTAATGCTAATACAGTTAAGAAACGAGACATTTTTTCCTTTCAGCTTGTTAGCATCAGCCTATCTCAGCAGTGTTTACAGATTCAACACAGAAGCAAATAATTATTATACGCAGCTAGCAGAGCGATTCTATAAACAAATACGTTTAAATGGGATGTCCAAGCGTTGGCAACAATGATATTGTACACTGTAGTTTAATGAATATCGTAGACGTTTAAACTCTAAAACAGTTCAGTGCTAATACAGAATTTTCTTCAACGGCCACGTCGAATCAAAGGAAATATGAAACCTTGGTGGGAATGATAATTATTAGCCAGGTATAATAAGGTGCATGACACTGCATATGTGGCATAATTATGTATTCTGGTGTTTGGGTATGATGTCGCAATTAAATTCAGTCATTAAAAAATTTGCATAGCGCCTCTTCAAGAAATCCACGCAGTGGCACTCCACTGCAGCTGGTCCGAGTCCACCCGCCAAAGGCGTCACACTTTTGCTAAATTAAATTGCATGCGGGCAGAGAGAGGAAGCCAGTGAATTGCATAGGACTACGGGTAGAGAAATGGAGCCAGAAAAGTCGCCACTCTGAAGAGGACCCAAACCAAATGCGCTATATGAAATTTCTTGATGACATGCATACAAAGTCCTACAGAAAGCAGCCACGTTTAGATAGGACAACGTTAAAGGTTTGTATGAGGCACGAAAAGGAGCTATAATATCAAGTGTCTTGATTGCATGCATACAATTGAAACGCATGCAATAATTAGGCTATGGTTAACAGTTAACACGTCAGGCGAGAAAAAATGGCGAAAAAGAGAATTGAGTATTTTTCTATTCACCATTATTTCCAGGGGCAAGTGCCCCTCTTGCCCATAAATATTATGTGCGGACGTCCATGTAGCCTATAGGACTATAGGCCTAGGACTCAATGGACGACGCATCGTCGATGACACTGTGCTATAATCTGTCGTCACTACCAACCTTGCTTCCTCCTACTCGACCACCGCGCCATCATTGACTACACTACATCACGCCCTTCAGTCGAACGACGACGACGTTCAGAATTCTGTCTCTTATCTGGAAAAGGTTGTCATCGAAAAGCTGTCGACCCTGTCTATCAATTGCACCTCTTCAATTCTTCACACGGTCACTGGTGACGGCTTCACACGGTCACTGGTGACGGCTTCACACGGCCACTGGACCAGGTGACGGCTGTCTGAGTATTTGAAGCACAAGCGAGTGATGCCTCGCCTGCCTTTTGAAGCACCTTACAAGTCGACCTAACAGAAAATTGCAATTGGCGATTTAGAAGTCAGAAAGCGACAGAGATAAATATCTGTCTATCTGTCTATATAGATCTATCTGTCTGTCTGTCTATCTATATGTCTGTCTCTTCTCCTCTTCCTCTCTGTCTGTCAGTCTGTATGCAATTTATCTTTATCTCTGCGCTGCAGTACTCTACCCTGATGATAGCCTACTTTTCTATGCCTGCTTCTAAATGACAATAAATATTTAGTTAGCGAAATTACACAACCATCATTATGTCTACAAATACACTGCTGCTCCTCCTCCTCATGACAAATGATGTTCTGAACAACTGCGCATGCATGACATTTATTACATCGCGAATTAATCAGAAAATGCAAACAACGAATAAACGGAAGTGGCGAAAAGGCAAAAACGGAGAGGAGGAAGAGATAACCGTTACATGTCAACATCACAGCAAAGATTTATTACTAATAAACGGCTTTAACTCACCGACGTTCATCCAAATCCAAAATCATGCTTGGATAGTCTAATACATGTAAAGTTGCATCGGGCATGCATGGCGGATAAACTGCTCGAAGGTTATGAACAGCTTCTTATGTCTATATTCAAGATGGCGTCGTCCAAAGTTTTCGATCTTTGTCCGAGCTTGGAAACGAGACGCCTGACCTTCGTGCACTGTCTCGCCATGCATGTGCACTGTTGTGCACTGTTGTGCAGTCATCAAACGTGTAGGATCACATCTATTTTCTGGGCAACGTGTAGAAAAGAAACTACGTGCAATAAAAAAATTCTACGAAATACATAAATAAAATATTTCACGTGATTCTAATAGATGAAAAATAACAATAATAATAATGACGATAATATTATTTTGTTTCTTCCAGCAGATAAGCACTTTAGCGGTGATCGTCTGTTTTCAGTGTGCGGCTCAATATAATGAGCAACAACAATAATCCAGAACGTCAAGACTAACATCGACTGATTAGCCTTTTTCTTGACAGTGACATCGATAGAAGGCCTATACTACTCATCCCTATAGTAACCCCAGACGAGTTCTGCAGCAGTCGTTATGCATAGATCTTTGCACTACTTCGCGAACATGAAATATATTCTGGTGCTTTCCGCAGAGTCATTTGTCACACAGTTGTCTAAACAGACAGATAACTTAATGTGGCGAACAACCAGACACACACACACGCAGACACATATAGTATGTATATAGAAAGAAGGCGCATACGGTGACTGCTGTGCATAATAAGAGAAAAACAACTCATATGGATCTGCAACCGAACTGAATAAACCAAACCACGTGAGCTTACTTCACCGCGCAGTAAACCACGCTCCACCCATCGTGTCTAATAGGACCGCATTCTCCACAGCCATGCACGTCCCTATACGCAGCAGCAGATAAAGAATAATAATCGAGCCACTGCAGAGGCAGATTTCCATCCGCGGGTCAGTCGTTCTACTTCTTCTCTTCTTCATCTTCTGTTTCATCATTAAAAATAGATGCGAAAGAACCCTAAATTATCCTCCGTAGTATACATACAAAACCATGAAGGTGCTATTAGGTCTAGCCTACTCATCGTGACCGTGCATCTACAGAAAAATAGCGTACGTTATAAGATTGAGTTGCTGATATTTTTCAGATGCATTCACGTTTTCATGCAACAGATTCCCCAAGTCCACGTGACCAGCGTTTCTTCCACTGTTCAAAATTTCCCATTCAAATCACGATCCTAGAACCCTCGACTTGACTTGGCTCCCCAACCCTCACCCCATTCGGTGTAGTTATCTTTGTCTACGGTCCCGCTCCTTCTATTGTCTTTCTTTGACTGACGACGTCATCGCTTTCGTCATAGGCACATGCATCTATGCTAGCGTCGTACTTAATCTTCGGTTGAATGTATGCACTGCGAAATGCCAGCGATACATTGTTCTTGCTCTGTCTGTTCGCCTCGTAGTAGACGAGTTGCCATCCATCACTCAATGCAGACGCTGAATTCGTGCAGTTGCCATGTCTGCCTCGCAGTCTACACCGACGACCGAAGTTGTAGGATAGAAGGCCGTGCGGAGAAAGGTAATATCCGGCAGTGAAACGGAAGCGGAAGCACAGCGCACAGCCTACGGATGATGGTGACGATGATGATACCACACCATCGCCATCGACGTAACACTCGCTCGGTGACCTCTTCGATGACTTATCCTTATTGCACTCGTAATGAACGCTCAGCTGCTTCTCCTTAATCGTCCACACGGAATCGACCAGCAGCTTCCACCTGTCCCTGGAAAAGACGTCCAGATCGGCGCTTCCAAAGCACCGGTTCTCGTGGAACGCCACGGGGTTGGAACACATTCCCACGGCACACTTGGCACCTTCGATGTAGCGCTGCTCGGGAACGGCGGTCTCCTCCTCTGAGTGATGGATGAGAAAGATGGAAGCTCTTTCCAGGTCGTTCCTCAGGTTCTTGTACGGCTTCATGCGCAAGTTCGTGATGGGAAACGTGGCGCAGATGGCGAACAGCATGAAGCAGATCATGACGATGACCTGAGGAATCTCGTGCTTGTCGTTCTTGCGACATTTCTTGCCCTCGATGTGAGCGAACCAGACCATGCGAACGAACAGATAGACGAGGCGGACGATGTGCGCGATCGACCCCACGTGACTCGTCCTCAGCCGCCAGCATCGGCTGAGAAAGAAGTCGGCTGCTGCCAGCGGAATGTGTTCGATCGACAGAGCTGCGATGAGCTCGAGGTGGAGCGGAATCAATGTGTCGCCGTCGACGTCACACATCGCCGAGAACGTGTTGACCGTTTCTGGGAAGTAGAGGAGCGTGCGAAGGACGGTGAAGAAGCAGAGTGGCGCCCACTGGTGCGTCGGCGGGGGACCGACGACCAGCGAGTAGGTGAACTCTGGATGGGACGTGCGAACCAGGTAGAATATGCAGAGCATCGTATCGAAGGTTCCGAGCAGGAACATTGTCGCCACCCACGTACGCTTCGTCATCAGTCGTGACGCCATCGACCTGAGACGGCGTAGCCAACGACGCAGAACGGAGACGTCCCTTGCTCCCCGGCGCTCACACATCGCCACCGCCGCCACCTCAAGCAGAGACGGGCCTTGCATGGCGGTGGTCGTGGTTGCTGAGGACGGACCGGCCGCCGTCAGATCGTGCTTAAAACACATAAGCAACGACATGCATGCTAATTAATTAAGAGCAGATTATGGATCTATAGTCATTTCATTCTATTATAATCATAATCTATCATGCCATAATATTATTATGATTCAACAAGGATTCGTGATTAGGAATTACTGCAGAAAGAGACGCATCTACATGTTGCGTCTTAGGAAGTTCTAAATGCGCTATATAAACAAATATGTATACATACATGTAATTGCATGGCATCACGCATGTATACACTCCTCTTATAAAGTATTTTTGTCCTCGAGACCAAGGTCAAGATGAAGGTCTTGGCCTCGATGCAGTCAGGTGCGTAATGTAACATAAAAACGACAATTCTGTGGTACGGTACTTAAAGTGGAAGGCTATTTCTAGGATCCTTCTTGTGTTATTAATCTCTAAATTTGCTGGAGTGCATTAGAGAGTCGCATTAAATTTAATGTCAAAATAGAATCAAACTTCAATTGACAATCTAGCAAGACACGTCAGAAGTCGATGGCTTATTTTCAGTTTCCAAACAAATTAAACAATGTGTAGGCCTAATACCATCATACAAAATCAATTATCTCAATACTATAAACTCAGGAGTTATATAACTCCTATTTAAGAAACAATCAATACATGAAGAAACAATTAATTAAAATACGAGAAGAACCACAGATAGAAAGACAAACAAACTATTAAATTAATATAATTTAATCAATCGGAATTATCGGATAAAATACAATCAGATCAAATATTGTGACTTTTCGAATCGAGCGCATCAGGAATGCATGGTGTTTAAAATATAAGTGCATAATTATACCGAACCTTAGTGTTACACTTTCTCATGAGAGAATCGGGTTCTCTCTGCATATCCTTGCAACTCATCAGCTTATATATAATTACTGGTGTCTTAGTCTACTCTAGCCAATACGAAGCATATAATATATCGCTCTACCATCATAAGTCACGTGAACATTACTGTTCTTCTCGCAATTGGTTGGATCGGCTGCAGTGCGCGAATTCTCTTATAAAGAAAACGCATAAAGCAATGTGCTTGGCCCTGCCATGCATTCTCGTACAATACATGTTCGATGAGATGTAGGCTACGTCAATGTTGACCACACTTTGTTTCCCACAATCTATTAGCAGCTAATCTTGGGCTTCATGTCCTCTCCATGGTTTTCTCTCTCCAGTTCACAAATCACAGTAGCCTAACCATGCCCCTGCACAACCGTGAATTAAATCCCACGTCCCAACCTCATCACTTGAAATGGGTTCGTTCCCAGGAAACTTTGCTTTATACTTAATAACATATTATGTTATAACTTTACGATGCAATAATAGTAATATTACTTTGCTTAGTTATCACTTCCATGAGTTGTTTTGCATTTGTATCATATTTCTATTTACTCGTCTTCAGCCCTTCGCTAGGCTACTTGAAGTCTTTTTTGTTTCCTCCGGGCTGTCACGCTGAGAGCGCTTCTGAATATATATATATATATATAGCTAGTGTCTGTAAGAGGCGCTTTATAAATGCATACATACAATGCAATGCAATACAATACAATGTCCCATTCCGCTAACGGAATTTTAAAGGCCATACTTTCCTACTGCATAGGCTATCGGTCGAAAATAATTTGCATCAGAAGCCCAAACAGAAACTCAATGAATCAATGAAGTAAAACTACAAGTGATTAAGAGTTGAGTGAATTAGTTTACGCTTTAGATGAGTGAGATGAGTGTGTGACTGTGTATACTTACCGAGCCATGACCTGCTGTCATCTCTCGCTGTTTCAACGTCCGCTCTTTCACCTCCATCATCTCCTCATGAGCATCTACGTCTCCAAACTCAGCTGCATCAGCAGCAGCAGCAGCAGAGGCAGCCAACAATACCATCTGCCGACAGACATCCGCCAGAGATCCCTACATGCATATATACACACATGCACAAACACACACTGCGGTGGATACAAACACACACATCCAATGTACGTGCGGTGTATGTATACACTGCGTATCGATACACAGCAGGCGCCGAATGCGCGCATGTAATATGGAGAATGGTGGATGTGATGGTGCGATGCTATCTCTGCCGATGCTCAGCAATGGGATGGACGGACTACGACGATGACGATACACCTGTATAGGTATCGGTCGGATGGTCGGTCGGTCGGGGAGAGAGGGAGAGACGGGAGGAGGGAGAGAGAGAGC
The DNA here is from genome assembly GCA_945859605.1 of Lumbricus rubellus. Taxonomy (NCBI): domain Eukaryota; kingdom Metazoa; phylum Annelida; class Clitellata; order Crassiclitellata; family Lumbricidae; genus Lumbricus; species Lumbricus rubellus. The sequence continues at coordinate 48,135,009 of OX243811.1, read as the reverse complement.
GAGGAAAAGAGGGAGGGAGAGACGAAGGGGAGGGGGAGGGATCAACCGATCAATGACCGTTAGATCATGAGCGTCAAGTATTTATTAATATATATATATATATATTATTATATATTATATATATATTATATATATATATATATATAGGCGTAGGCATAATATTCAGTCTGTATATATCTATAATATATATCCATATCTACGAATATAAACATCGGTTAGTTTGACGGGAGGAGGAGGAGGAGGGAGGACTAGGATGAGGATGAAGAGCTGTTTGATATGCAGTGCTGGATATTGACGCTGGGGCCGTTGGAAGTGGAACGTGTCTAATAGTTGGAAGGATAAATCTTCTGCGGCGGAACCTTCCGCCAGATAATGCCTTCCGAACTGCTTATACGGCGGAAGGATGTGCACATGCGCCAAATGTATACCGGAGAGACGTGTAGAATCGACCCGAACAGCAGGTTAGGCATCGTGAGGGTCGGTTAGGGTTAGTGTTAGGGTTAGTTTAGCCATTAGAAACTCTTGTTCGGGTCGATTCCCGAACTTCCGCCGTATAAGCAGTTTCGGAAGGCATTATCTGGCGGAAGGTTCCGCCGCAGAAGCTTCACGCTAGTTGGAAACAACAGCAGCAGCAGCAGCAGCAGCAGCAGCAGCAGCAGAGGAGAAGCAACGGTGATGTGTCCAAGTCTCGAATGAGATGCAAAGCTTCGTCTCGAACGGCCTCTATCTACCTGCCTGTCTGCCTGCCTGTCTGTCTGCCTGTCTGTCTGCGTCTGTCTATCTGTCTGCCTGCCTGTCTGCCTCTCTATTTGTCTGCCTGCCTGCCTGTCTGCCCGTCTGTCTGCCTCTCTGTCTGTCTGTCAGTCTGTCTGCCTCTCTGTCTGTCTAACTGTCTGTCTGTCTTTCTGCCACTCCCTCCTGCTTCTGCATCTCGTGCAGCCAATAATCCCTCTCAAAGATTTACGGTCGAACGCAGTGCATGCTGGGAGTTAAATGCGTATGTATCGTTATGAGTAAACCCATCTTCTTCGTCTCCTGCTTCGTCTTCTGCAGATAGACAACCAAATAGACAGCACACTCACAAATAGACGACGACGCGTAATATATCCATCTCTGCTCTCCTCTGTCAATTTCTGCGTCCGTTCTTCTGTCTGTTCTTCTGTCGTTCCACTTTTCTTTTCGTGTACAATCCATTCAATGTCTGTCCTTCTGTTTGTCTTTCCGTCGGCTCACCTCTCTCTGTCCGTTTCCCTCTTAATATCTCTCTCTGTCTCTCCGTTTCTCTGTCTCTCTGTCTGTGTGTCTGTCTCTGTCTGTTTGTGTGTCTGTCTGTCTTTTTCTGTCTCTTTTATTCTTTCTCTGTCTCTCTCTTTCTCTGTGTCTCTGTGTGTGCGTGTCTCTCTCTGTGTGTCTCTCTCTCCAATCTGTCTCTGTCTATGTCTCTTTCTGTGCCTCTGCCTCTGCCTCTGTCTCTGCCTGTCTGTCTGTCTGTCTCTCTCTCTCAGTCGTGTAGGTTGACTTTGGAGTTGGTGGCAACTGGTTGAGACAGAGACATCGCCTTTCAGAACAAACGTCAAGAGATCATTTCATCGTACTTTGATGTTCAGCGTTGAAAGTCGCTTCTCCTCATGTGTTTCACAAATCCAAGACGTCATCGTCGTCGCTTACACCACTACACCACCATCACACCACCACCACCACCACCAGCAGCAGCAGCAGCTTCTGTTGCAGAAAACCGCTCTTTAAAGGCGCTTCACGTGTTCGCAGATATTCGTCGTTGAAGGCCAACTTTCCCTCAAATCGTCGACCATGCATATAGACTAAGAGACAATTATAAATTATGATTGACTGTGTGTCTCCATATAATGACCTGCATTAATTCTATTCCGAACGCACAAGAAAATCCAAATGCATCTGTTTTATTCTTTCTACCAATCTATAGCAATGCAGTAGACCTACTCAGCCATATATTTTATAGCCCCGTTGAAGTCACTTATCCTACGCTCCATCATGCATTGCTTTGTACATTCATTCGTTTATTCATTCGTTCAATGTCATTTATTCATTCAATTTCATTTATTTATACAATGTCATTTATTCATTCAATTTCATTTATTTATACAATGTCATTTATTCATTCAATTTCATTTATTTATACAATGTCATTTATTCATACAATGTCATTTATTCATACAATGTCATTTATTTATACAATGTCATTTATTCATACAATTTCGTCCATTATTTTGTTTCGACTCCTCACTGTCGCACTTCAAATGAATGCTTTTCCCCGTCATGAAAGCTGAACCCAGAGAATGGGCGCCATTCACTTCCATCTCTCTTTCTCCTCCTCCTCCTCCTCCTCCTCCTCCTCCTCTTCGTCCTCCTCCTCTTCTTCGTCCTCCTGTTACTCTTCCTCCTTCTCTTCGTCCTCCTCTTCGTCCTCCTCCTCCTCTTCGTCCTCTTGTTCCTCTTCGTCCTCCTCCTCTTCTTTGTCCTCATGTTTCTCTTTCTCCTTCTCTTCGTCCTCCTCTTCGTCCTCCTCCTCCTTCTCTTCGTCCTCCTCTTCGTCCTGCTCTTCGTCCTCCTGTTCCTCCTTCTCCATTGTCAGCATTCAACATCATCGTCGTCATCAGTCATGCATGGTTGCCTATTTACCTTTTGTTCGTGCGAAGGTACAATTGTGATAACGACCACCATCGTGACAACGACGACAGCGACAACAACAACAACGGTCGACGATCATTGACAAAAAACTGAGCAGATTCACATCCAACCGACTCCTCTTATTATACGCCACACACACAAACACACACACACTCACACTCACACACTGTGATATCCTATGTCAGCAGCCTATTCACCCTGCGACAAACTCGCAGAGCCATTATATTATGCATATGTATACATTCATATATATATTATATATATATATTAGTATATATATTACATACATAAATACATGCATATACATGTGCCTGATATACGTATATACATAGAGGAATGAGTAAGACACTTAAACGCTTATCAGTTGGTGTAGTGCATGGTGGTTCATGCAGCAGCAGCAGCATCGCCGTGTGTTTCTGCACTGCACTGTACGTAGAATATATTATATTCAGAGACATCATGTGTTGTTGCGGTGGCTGAGACACTCTCTTCTTCCTGGAAATGACGCCTTCTGCATGGGGTGAGGGGGTGGGGCGGAGCTGATCATGGTCGGCTGCGAGGCCCAGCTGCAGTGGGTGGCATGCAACGCCCCACACCCCATTTCGTGGCAGACATGACTCACTGCAGCCATCACCACCACCATCACAAGCACCACCAGCAGCAGCAGCAGCAGCAGCAATTGCCACACGAGAGCCACACCCATCATTAGGTCCAAGACGACAACTGCCGCCGACCTTGCGCATGACGCCACATATACTGCACGCACACACACACGCGTGCACACACAATCACACGCACACAAGCACACGAACAATTGCACACACACACATGCACGCACGTACACACGCGTGCACACACAAACACACAAACACAAGCACACGCGTGCACACACAATCACACGCACAATCGCACACAAGTCAACACTAGGATAGTTATATACCACATGACCTAGAACACACATACATACACACACACATACACACACATGTATTGTGTACACCAACATATGCAAGCATGCCAAGCACACACTTACAATCCTACATACTAAATATGTATATATATTATACAATAATATACATATTATGTATATTATTGTATAATATATACATATTTAGTATCATATAAATTCGGTGCCTGTGTGTTTATATATATATATATATAAACACACAGGCACCTAATTTATATGATAACGGTGTATATAGAGTGCATATAATTTATTATTATATGCAAAGCCCAAAGACGCCATCAGCGGCCATCTGGTATCGAGGTGCGGCACGTCCGTTGTCGCGTTTGTGAGCAGAGAGAGATATATTATATTGTACATTTCTCAAAGGATATGAGAGCTGACTGCATGTGCCACTGTGCTGCTGCTGCAGCAGATGGAGGTCCCAAAGGAGAACGAGCAAACGAGATTGATGACCTTATCTGCATTACACGAACCTCCGCAAAAGTGTGTTTCAGTATAACGCCATGCAACCTGTTGACTCATATTTCAAACGACGATCTGCTCTCTTGTTCTTGTTCTTGCTGCTGACGACGAGTGTCAAACGTCTTTTCATACAGACAAGACAGACAGAGTCTTCTTTCCTTCTTTTGTCAAGCACGTCTATTAAGTGGACCGCAGTTATAAAGCGGAGGCGTATAGAGTTACCGTCAATAATTGCGCACCGATGATTATAACTGTTATGATAAAAGTTATAATTTTTAGAATTATTCTTCAAGTGGCTACTGTGCCATCTGAAGCATTGGATGAACCTCAGAGACCGCAGCTGACGTCGAGAGTTCTCCGATTTCCAGCAACGTTCCTTGGTTGAACTTAAGAGACTGACTAACCTCCGGCCAGCCGAAAGTTCCCAAGAAAGCGACCGTAGCCTATCTCCACTTATTTATATGTAGGCTATAGCGATGGTGTGCCATGAGGAACGACTTTGAGGAAGTCTAAGAAGGCGTCTTATAAATACAAAACGTTCAGGTACGCACGCTGCACTCACAATTCGCACATGTGTTTGAATGTATGCACAGGACCAGATTAAGAAATGTGGGGTTATGTTCGGAAAATTTTGTGTGGATCTTCGGCCGAAAAATCTGATGACCGTTTTTTAGTCGTTTGATCGAAATCTCTTTAGAATATAGGCCTACCGATTTTTCCCTGCCTACTGAGCTGAGATGACCTTTATTTAGTCGTTTGGTGGAAATATCTTCAGAACATAGCCTACACATTTTCTTCTCAAAATTAATTTACATTTCTCCCATGTGTGGGGCCCCAAATGTATGGAGGCCCTTGTTCGGCCGAACATGTATGGAGGCCCTTGTTCGGCCGAACATGTTGAACATGACTTAATCCTGTGTATGCATGCTAATAATTTTTATATACATTCAAGCACAAATGAAGCCATTAAAACACTCATAGTATACATACAAACATGAATATTCGCAAACAGACATAGGCCTACACATTTGCTTCCATACATGCATGCATGCGTGCTTACATACAAACATACATGCGTAGGTACATACGTACATGCATACATACATACATACATACATACATACATACCTACATACATACATACATACATACATACATACATACATACATACATACATACATACATACATACATACATACATACATACATACATACATACATACATACATACATACATACATACATACATACATACATACATACATACATACATACATACATACATACATACATACATACATACATACATACATACATACATACATACATACATACATACATACACACATACATACATACATGCATGCATGCATGCATACATACATACATACATACATACATACATTCTGAATGCATGCATACTTACATGCATGCACACATGCATACATGCATGCCGTCATGCATGGAAATTACATTAATACATTCACGCATGCACACAAGGTATATACATAGGCTGCATGTGTATATGTATACATGCAAACTGTGTGCATAGATACATACATGAACATGAAAATGCAGACATAAATACATTATTGTTGTTCCATGCATATACAATTATACATGATTGCAATGGACATCCAGCAGGTCGGTATCATTGTACCAAAGCTGCTTGTGGACATAGCTAGGTAGACAGAGAGAGAGACGAGTATGTTGTTTGCCCACGATATCATTGTATATTGACCTAGATGATCATCACTCGATCGGCAACATGCATTCGCAAATTGTCTGACATTCGCGCTCTCGACATTGCAAACGCCGCAACAGAAATTATGATATTGAATTGTCTGCAATAACTAATTATTAATATCATTAGATGCATACCATCCCTTCCCTCCCTCCCTCCCCTTTTCCACCCGTATCCCCCCCTCTCTCTCTCCGCTTTGCCACATCGACAGCTGCAGAGCAATGTTGGTGGAAGGCAGCTACGTCCAATAAATCTCATTTATTAGATGCATTTGCCACAACCTATTATTTACTATGAAAACAATTTGAAACACGTGCGACCATAAACCACGCCGTCTGTCGACAGCTGCCCATCATATTATATTCGTCAATTTAGATAATTAATTATATTCTTTTTTTCGGTGCACCATATTATCCATGGGATCCTTAGGCTACTGCAGGCGAGCACTGTCACTAATCTTTTTGTCCAGAACAATTGGTTTAAAGCCCTTTATTTGTATTGTGCGGACCTACAGTTAGGTCTAGGGCCTCTAGGCCTAGGCCTACACAATAGAAATACAGGGCTCAAGAAATCGAGGGAATCAAGATTGTTGCTAAATAATTAATAAGTGCATTATAATCCCTATCTTATTATTCTTGGTGTCAGTCTCTCTGTCTCTCTGTCACTGCACCTGTCTATGTCTCTCTCTCTCTCTCTCTCTCTCTCTCTCTCTCTCTCTCTCTCTCTCTCTCTCTCTCTCTCTCTCTCTCTCTCTCTCTCTCTGTGTCTGTCTCTGTAGCCTATGTGTATGTCTCCCGTGTCTCTCACTAGTCTCACTCTCTGTCTCCGAAAGAATCCACTGCACCTGTCTATGTCTCTCTCTGTCTGTGTGTGTCTCTGTATGTGTATGTCTCTTTGTCTCTCACTCTACGTCTCCGAAAGAATCGAGAAACTCACGATCATCCAGTGCAGACACTGCAGAGTTCTGTTATAGCGCTATATTTAAGCTCATGCAGTAAAAAAATTCTGAGCATACATACCCATGTCGCAGGGATCTTGAAAAAGGGCGTGGCCTATGTGCGACTCTATGGTCGGCCATGTTGGTATACAGCTGTGAGCTGTTGTCCAAGTAGGCTACACACTGTTACGCGGTGAATTGTTAGTTGATGGAATAAATTTATCGTTATAGGCCTACTGATCTATCCATAGGCCTATACCTGAACAGATCATAGTAATCTAAGGACCATCCAGCCTGGAGCGGCCCGAATCCTTGAAGCGAATTTCGGCCAGAAGCCCAGAGCCAAAAGCTGCTATAATTAACAAGTAGGCCTAGACTTGCGCTTTATGCTGTTTCACGGACTGTAAATGACTGGGCTGCTTCCAACGTAATTGCAGACTCAAAATTTCTAAAGCACCACTTGAGAGCCAAGCGCGGGGCACCAGCTTATTCACGAGCGCTGCGTTGAGTCAGAAGGGTTGTCAGATAAGAGTCCAGTTGCCAGAGGATCACAGGGGCAGTGCAGCTGCTGCTAACGCGTGTCATCTGGGTTGTGAATTGGAAGGATCAGCTGAGAATGAGATATATAGGGGGTAAGAGTTCTGGAAGAAGTGCATTTTGATTTCGAATGGGAAGCCTGATATGTGATAAAGGAGCATGAGGAAGTTGAGCAGAGCCGCATTAAGACTAGTGTGGACTTGGGTGCTGTGATTACCCTCCAATGGCCCCTCTGGAAACCCATCGGTCTAGCACGCACATATTTACAACAGCGAGGCCCTAACACACTAAGATGCGTGGTAGCCTACTGTATTCAGTGGCTCGGTTGGGAGAACCTGAGGTAGGCCTAAGTTGTGACCAGCAGTCAAGAGTGAGACAGATGATCGGGTAGAAAGGGTTGGCTGCATGTCACCAACTTGACTTATCGTCTTCTGCCTGACATGGACTTTTCTTTGGCAAAGAAACAGAAGAAGGCTTGACAGCCAGTTGAGTGCTGGATTCTCATATCTTTGTCGCACATCATTACTCATAAAGTTCCTTAGCTTCTACATTATAAACTGTCTGCTTAATCCGCTTCACCATCAGCTTCATCTGCAAAGGTGTTAGCAACGGCTGATGCAACAGGCTTAGAAATAGACCACTTTTATTCTAGATTGTCAGTTTGGTCATGAACTGCAGAGCTGCCCTTGGTATCACCCCAAGGACAAGGTATCACCCTATGGGCCTATTCTGACAGTGATGCTTGTCTATTATGGTTATATAGCTTCACACATAGGGAATTATAAGAGATTCTGAACTGTAAAAATATTTTCTTCGATATTTACTGAACATATTTGATGCTTTGCAGTCTTGTTGTCATTAGTTTGAACAATTGAATTTATTAGCAAACTTGCTATGACTGAATATTGTTGAAGTAAACTGTTAACACAATTGAGACTTATAAATAGTAACAGTTCCTCTGCATATAACTAGCCTACAGCACTGCAGCTGACTAGGCAGCAAAGTAGAAAACAAATTTGAAAAAAACACTGAGGTAACTAAAGTAATTCCGCAGTCAGGAAAAAATTGACTACTATGCACTATTCCGAAAATGGCCCAGCAAAATTGTCAATGAGCATCGCAAAATAGCTCATAGTAGGCTAACAGTGACTTTCAGTTTTGCTTGCGATAGATTGCATGTCTCTGGCTGTAGTTTTTAGCCGCCGGTATTCTTCGCACATTAACCTGGACATTCAAGCTCGTGTATTTTGCACTTCTCTAATTGACCCTTTATCCCTTTCAGTAAGTTTGACGCAGATAATACAGTAAAAACACAGGAAATAATTGTTATAATAAGCGCTATTCGCATGCGTATCCAATGTCAACAAGCATTAGCTGTAAGCCAATATGGCGCAGGCCATTATGCAAATGAGCCGTGACGTCATTACGCAAAGACCGAATTCTGCACATGCAAGTCTACAGTAGCCTATTACATTGCGCAGCTTGTAGTATTCTCTTGTACAATAGGCCAACAGGATTTACGAATGCACGGAATCGATTCGCATGCGAAGCCATGCATCATGCATCATTCTCTCTCTGCTATAGGCCTAGGCTTATAATAGAAATCAATATATTGATGTGTTGTCAACGTCAGCTTTTATTTATATTACTTATTTGTTTTCACTTTCAGCATCAGAATTCGATGAGAAAACTCGACTTCTGAAATACTAAATTGGCGCCATTTTAAAATAGACGATTTGATTACTTAGGCCTATTATAGCCTATTTGTGAAGATATCTGAAAACCCGTTTAAAGTATAGGCCTATCTGCATGTCCTATAATAATATTATTGTCCTTCCTCAACCGTGAGGTGAGAAAGATAATCCGGTTTGATGACTAGATAACAATCAGCATAACTATGGCAAAAAGGAGAATAGGCCTACAGGCAATTATTATTCTTAACCTATTAGCAATTAAATTAGCTAATGACATTGATGGGACAATAGACCAACAGGATTTATGATTGCAAGGAATCGATTTTCATGCAAAACCATTCATCATAGTCTCTGCTATAGGTCTATAGAAATCAATATATTGATATGTTGTCAACGTCAGTTTTTTTTTACAATATTTATTTGTTTACTCATGTGTTCTGCAGGAGACAGAGATTTTACTCCGATGTTATTATTATTCAATTGAACTCCCATCTTTACATATAAACGATGAATACCTTTTTAAAGGTGTCTAACACAGCGATTGCTGTCTGACTGAAATATTGGTGTTTAAGATTTAAAAAATAACGTGATTATATAACTGCTGTATGCAGTACAATGCATTCGTTAATACTTGGCTATCGTCGTTCATTTGCTCTCATTTTGATGACCTGGGTTCATTCCTTACAATGCAAGCCTACCATATTGGCTAATAAAGATTTTATGGCTGATTGCTTGAGCAGCTTGAGACTGCCCCTTCAAATGTTCCCCGACGTTTTGTGACTGAATCGAAATCGGTACGTGTGTGTGAGTGTGAGTGTGTGTGTGTGTGTGTGTGTGTGTGTGTGTGTGTGTGTGTGTGTGTGTGTGTGTGTGTGTGTGTGTGTGGGTGTGTGTGGGTGGGTGTAGGGTGTGTGTGTGTGTGGACGTGGAAACGATGGCAAATAATCATATGCAGAGGTCAGATGGGCTGCAGCTACGATGTGCAAACACATTAACCATCTTTAGACTATTATGCATCCTGGATATTTCCAGGAATGACACCTTACCCCCATCCATAACTATTAACTATGGCGTCCCATGGTGAAGTCGTTCCGCTTAGTAGGCCCTATAACAGCATTCAATTTTCCCAGCCGATTCACTCTCTTGCTGACTGCATGTCACGTTTGTTATGCGGACACCACAGCCTGTTCACAGGGCGATCGCTAGCAACCGGTCTATAATGGATATTATACACATAATAATAAATTAATAAATAATAGGATAGGGATATGCTCTTGCTATTTAGCACGCATAATAAACTATAGCCATGACACAATAATCGGGTAAGACGAAGACACAGACGGAATTACGCAGACGATTCTTCCCTCGAGATGTGAGGCCAAACGGTTGAGAGTCTCACATATAAAACCTGGCCGATCATTGTGCACTATGCGGGCGAAAGTGGGGCTGCAGTCTGCATGGAATGAGTGTTGGTCGTTCAGAGATAATACTATAGCGCCTTCATACATGTTTTAGCGCTTTATGAGATAAATATGGCCAAGAACCCTAAATAGTAATGGCTGAAGATTATAGACGGAGGCCTTTCTCATAGGCCTATCTTCAGTCATTACTTGTCGAGGGTCCAGTTTTGACCAAGGGCATCGCACTGCAGAGCGCTAAAACATGGTGTGAGGGTGGTGTAAAAATGGTAATAATTATATGCTGCTATATATAATAGGTAGCCTACCGAAACGGAGTAGGCTATATACGCAGAATACGCTTCAGGCAGCAATTAAATGTAACTCTTACAGCCAAGGAGTATACATGTAGGCCTAGGTTTATCGTGGATTCGAGTATAACGTTGGCAGTCTGGGTAGGCCTGCATGCAATAAATGAGGGCGATCTAGGTCAACATGGAAGCTGCAGATATGTTTGCAGCAGAGCCAAAATACAATGGCCATTAACCAATTTTTCCAGCAGGAGCTAAAAAAAGCAAACCAAGAAATTAAGAACGTGGGTAGGCTAATGGTATATAGGCCTACCATATTCTTCGCAGAGGTTTCAGAATGTAAACTTCTCAGTTTCGCTTTGTGTATCATTAAAATCATTATAGTGCGAAGAAATTTGTTACAGAGGGGCCGTGCATAAATTGACGTCACGCAATTTGGGACGATTTTTTGTTAACCCTTTCCCCCTCGTCACGCGTCGTCATAGGCCTACAGTGCTCGTCACAAGAGTCGTGCTCCCTCAAATACGCGGTCACAACTTCAAACAAAACCCAGATGTCCAGAATGTTATCCTAATGCAAGTTTTTGTAATTAACCAAATTTAAGTAGTAGTTACAAATCGATGCCAGTTTTGCAGGGGGCTAGTGCCCCTCTTGCCCCCATGTGCGGGCGCCCATGTAGCCTACATCAAGCTTTATAGCTAATGTAAATGTAAATCTTCGAAATATTGCTGAGCCGCATAAAGCTGCATAACGGAGTCGAGCAATATTATAATCAAGTCCTCGGAATCTAGGCATATATATATATATATATATATATATATATATATATATATAAATTATATATATATAATGCATATAAAAGATCAGCTGTTCATCAGTGTCGGCGTCCAAACTGACAGTGCATTTTATTTTTTGCTGTCAAATATGGAACTGGTTTTAGCCACTGTATTTAATCAAGTCTACTTTTTATAATGCATAATATTATATCCTTATTTAAGTCATTAAAAATGACACAATTAGTTCAGTCATGCCATTGATGTAAGTAGGCCTATATATTAACTGACTGATTGAGCAGAGTGAGACGTGTCTGAATTTATACATTTAAAGAGAATGACTCAGTGGAGGAGCAATTATTACGTCGATAAAGATCAAAATTAATTACAGCTTAATTCAACTTCAGCAAACGAGACAAACTTCTTTTAAAATGTGTTCAGAATTTTAGATGGACGAAATGCGTAATTATGACATGACGCACTATAACGCAGGGGCGGATCCAGGGGGGCCAATCTGCCATGGGACGTGGCCCCCCATTTGGTCTGAAATTAGCAATACGAATATGGGTTAAAGGCATATTGCCCCCCCCTATTCTGAAAATCGTATGGGACGTGGCCCCCATTCGATTTTCAAGGAGAGGACTAAAAAAAGGTCATCAACTTTTTTCGGTGGATGAAAAGTACTTTTTTCCTCAGCCGAAGACCGATGACTAAAAAAAGGTCATCAACTTTTCGGCGGATGAAAAGTCCTTTTTTCCTCGGCCGAAGACCGATTTTTGGGGACCAAGAACGAAATTTCGAAAAAAGATTTTGCCCCCTTCCCTTGAAAGAGTTCTGGATCCGCCACTGCTATAGTATAACGTTAATGCAATCTCTCAGGACTTTTTTAGCGTGCAGTTCTACACAAAGGGTACAGTTCTGAATGAATTTGTGCAGCTGTAGAAGCACTTCTGTGCAGTTAAAAAATAGTTTTAAAAAAGTTCCCGATTGGGTGTAATTATTTTATCCTGGAGGATGGGAAGGAAAGAATGAATGTGCAGTTCTAACATTTCCTTTAGAAAAAACTGCCAGTAACTGCACTCGACAGTATTTGCAGACTAGTCCGCCCCTCCCCCATAAATAGTTTACCATGAAGGGTAAGACCTTCATTGATTCTATGCGAAAAGAAAGAAAGTATACTACTCATGCATTGATTCATTATTCGATTCCTCAATTCATGCTCTGATATCGGTCGCGTTTTCTTCCTATGCCTGGATAGCTTAAATGAAGCCCTCTTTGATATATTTTAAGAGCAGATTACGACGTGACTTGTAACAGTTTACTGTCTTTTGATTTTAGAGAACCGATTAGGATGCTCAATATCTATGACAGGCCCAATCATAGTCGTAATAGTAGCCTAATAGTAATCGTGATAGTACCTAGGCTAATAGTAATATCAAAACTTTTGTTCTGTAAGAGTCACTCAAAAGTCAAGCTCAAAATGCCATAATTTTATTGTCCCGATCGCTCACACACATTGCAAGACGTGTCTGCCTACAGTGTAAGCCAGACGGATGAAATATCATTTCTTCGTTGCTTTTTTATTTTCGGAAACTCAAGCATTTTAGCTTAAATCACTGCAGTTGCAGGTCCCGCTGTGGCCTATTCTTTGCGAGCTCATAACTTCTGAACTCAGAAGACTAGCAAAAGGCGTATCCTGAGATCTGGTTACCAAGAAAACGCATTGTGTTCGGCGCTGCGCTATGATTGGTTCAAGGCCGATTACCATGGTAACGTATTGTCCTCAACGCTGCGCAGTGATTGGCTACTAGCGGTTCGTTTTTGGCCTGAAAGTTATAAAAATGGAGCTTTCCCGTGGGGCACTCAGTCCCTCCTACGCTGGAAGAAGATCGGAAGAACAACAAGAGGATGGAAGACTACGAAGATCTCGAACTGGTAAGTTTGACTTGTATAACTTATGCTGGCCGAAGGGAAGCGGTCCTCGGACCGCCTCTCTTCGGCCAGTGTAAGAGTCAAACTTACAAGGGAACCGGGCCATAGTAGGCCTTAGATAAGCTTAAGAGTCAAACTTACAAGAGAACCGGGCCATAGTAGGCCTTAGATAAGCTTAAGGGTCAAACTTACAAGAGAACCGGGCCATAGTAGGCCTTAGATCTATAAGCTTAAGGGTCAAACTTACAAGAGAACCGGGCCATAGTAGTAATGATAGTTGATTATTAAGTGCAAGGTTAATTAGATTGAAATTTGGTATTTATCTATATTTAGATTTGTCTATATTTAGATTTATCTAGTTTAGATTTCTTATTACTATAGTCCTTTATACGGACCGATGTCTAAGCGTTCAAGATTAGACACTGGCCTGGCTTGATATTGTTTAGATTTAGGTGATTGTTGCCCTTTAAGGCGTTCTCTTAGGGCAGGGTGTTGTTGTTCTTGATTGCGCAGGAAGAAGACCTGGGAGAGGACGTCGAAGCGAGACGGAGGGCGAGGTCTCGCAGTGCTCGGCGGGGAGCGTCGGCAGCAGCAGCGGCCAAGGACGACGATGACGAGGGAGCGACTCCTTCGCGACGGAGACGGAGACGCCGCGGACGGGGAGGCCGCCGTCGCCGACGACGAAGCCACGGACGCCGACGACGACGTCGCCGACGCCGCTACTAGACGACGCTGCTACGATCGGGAGGGCGTCCTCCTCCTTCTACGCTGAAGACGGGAAAGACTCGAGCGACAGCAACAGATGAACTGTCGTCTGCGAACTAATTTAAAATACCAGCTCGATGAAGTCTATTGTTCTATCAATAAAAGTTGAAAAGAAATAACTTTTCTTATTCCTCTAGCTAGGGTTAGACCTATAGACCTATAGTGTAGGATTTAGAATCATTGTAGGCTGCCCTGTCGGTTAGGCTCTCCGGTAGATTAGAGGCTTCAGCTTCGAGAGTTGTAGGCTATTGAGCTTCCCCATTTGAAAGAACTAGGCCTTCCAGAATCTTAGTCCTAATTAAGTGTTCGTGAAAATATCAATCAATCAATCAATCAATCTTTTATTGAAACCTTTGCCAAAACAACAACAGGAGACAACAATATAGAGAAGCAGAAGAGAGCAGTCCCTTCAACTTTAGTCTGGGAGGCGGCCATAGGTATCAAGTGGGTATAAAGTGTTAGCGACTTCATTTTCCCAGCCTCGGCATAGCCTACAACGGTGTGTGATGGCCTGCTGTCCTCTCCCTCTTATCTTCCCACCGAGAAAGTGTGCGGTCAGTGTACTCATTAAAGCTGAGCAGGATACCGGTAGGGGTGCAAGCCGAGCAGATAACTCTGCCTCTATATAATTTCATATAAACAGTCGCTGCATGGGTGGATACTTCATGAGGATGTCTGTTTTGAGAATTAACAGGGTTCATTCCTTTACCACACATAATTATAGTCTTTTCCTTTTCGTGTGCAATCTTTTTCTTCGTCACCATTCTATGTCATTCGCAGAACAAGCCATGCACTAACATTACTCATACATCAATGCAAGTTTTTGAGTTCGGAGACGCAGAATCTGTTGACCAACCCAAACCACTGTGTCTTTTAGGAAATGGACATTTTCCCTGGACATTTTCTACTGGACATATTCACCGGATAATTAGGCCTACTTCTTCTCGGACTTTCCCCCGATTTCGATCAGGACACTTAACCTACCCCCCCCCCCCACGGACAATAATTCCGCTGCTCTGTACATATCGCAAGTTATGCTTAAAACCGGATGCTTTTGAAGTAAACGAACAAAAATCAATAGACAAAATTAATTATTAAAATTAATTAATAATCATTAATAGCCTACCTGAAATCCATATGAATCGATGAATGCAAAAAATAAACAATGACGTATGAATCGATAAAAGAATAAAATGAATAATGACGTATTAGGCCTGTAGGCCTAAACCTATGCGACGTTCGGAACCGATGCGTTGGATCAAATAGGTCTACCATATAGCCTATACCAGTGGTTCCCAACCCGTGGTCCGCGGGCCAAAAGAGGCCCGCCAGGTCTTATAACAGGTGGCCCTCGTCTCTTAAGGAATTAACAAAAATAAATGAAAAAATTGACAATTTGAAAAGGATAGAACACATTATTATTTTCAATTAGGCCTACAAATTATTTTATTTTGACGTCTATATTTGCACGTTAGCCTATATGTTCCAAAACGGATGCGTTGGTGCATGATGGCTTGTCCAGATGGAAATGTTCTCTAGCCTATAGGCCTACTCATCTTTCCGACCTTGACTTGATCCTTGTCCTTGAGTGAAGTTGAGTCGACCTCCGCTGCATAGGTACATCGTGAGTCACGATGTAGCAATTCGTGAGTCTTTACTTCGTCCGCTAGCTGCTCTGCTGCGTCTCATCTGCTGCGTCGACTTCCACAGTTATTGTGTCATTGTGCATGTGTGTCGAAAAAACGTTACCCACAACCGTGATCCACACAACTAGGTAGCCTAACGGTAAAATATTAGGGGCCTACCTGGGATAATTCACCCAGACAACTGGGACAAAATCCCAAAACTACCGAAACATATTAGGCCGAAAATGTTAATTGTCTTTGTAGGCCTAGTCGTAGGCCTAATGCATTAGCTCATCTTAGTCATCTAGTCTCAGGCTCCTCTACCAAATCACCCTAGGCTAAGGGCTCTCTACTCGAAGCAAGTCTCACCCAGTGGCGGTTCTAGAGTTTTTGAACTGGGGGGGCTAAAAGTTGCCTTTGTCCCTCCCTCCCCAAGGTCTATATCTTGATACTGCTGAGTCTATTGACCCTGGTTGCCCGTTACAGCATTCTATTGACATGAAAATTAATATTATCTGGCTGACATTCCATAGACCTAAAATTAATAAGAATGATTTATAAATTACAAATGAATTAAGGGAATTAAAGAATAAATAAATTTTTAGCACAATTGTCTGTCAGACAGTAGGCTAAATGTACAGGTTGCATAAAAAATACATGAAAAAACTTGAAAACGCAAATAAGAAGAATAAAATGGGGCTTTCTAGAAAAAAAACATTAGCAAAAACACTAAAACGATTGTTTACAACTGCACTTTAACACATAGGCCCTAATAATTATTTTTGGTACAGCATACGAATTTCACGCATTTTAAACTGATGTATGGATGTACCGTTGCTGTCTTATGACTAGGGTCTGCTCAGATGCATAGGCTATCATCACAGTCTTAAAACTGTTCTTTTCAGCTTGGGTCAAGAGCGCTCCTGAGTAATAACCTTGACGGGTGCTATAAAAATCTTCATAGTGAATGAATATAGTGCATCTTAGAAGAACAATGAGATATATATTTGAAATATATTACATATATCTTAAAATGCACCATCATGATTGTCAAAATTAAAATAAACTTTGATGTGCAGAGAAGACGGTATGCTATACCAGACTTGCCCCTAAACAGAAGTCCAGAGGTCATGCACTACTAAGCATGCCTGTGAATGCCATTCTCAAGTTAGAAGTTTTGAGCCCGCACATAGGAGCAAGAGGTCACTTGACCCTGAAGAGTTGCACCTTTTAACTCCAACCTTTGCTGTCATTACATTACATTTTTTCGTTTCTAAGCAACTTCTTAGCCAGAAAGCACTTAATAATACCAATGATACACAATGAAACTGAGAAATATTATTGACAATTAGTTAGAAACCTTTCTGGAAAATGCTCACTTTCTTAATTTCTTGTTTTACATTTTTCAAGCTCTTGCTAGAAATCTAACAGTGATCATTCATTGTGTTTGCCAATTGCCCCTCCAGTTTACATACCTGCCGTAGGATTATCAATGCTGTCGAAAACTTCATCATTAACTCTTCAGCTTTTCTCTTTTTGTTCCCATAATGAATTCATCCATTTATAATAATGAACGTATGTGCGTGCTCCAAACGGATTCTAGTACACACTGTTCAGTAAGCTATACACAATTGCACATATTATACAGTATACACCACTGTACACCGTGTACACGGTACTGAGACCTAGCCTGCCTTCCTTGTCTGGCCATCCATGCTGCTGATGCTGGTGCACCAATGGCCTGCTGCCCTCCCCTGCTGTCTTCCTCTGCTAATGAAGCTGGTATCACCCCAGTATACAAGGTCATCAGGTGCTGGGGAATGGCTCAATCCACGACCCTCTGAATTCAGGTCGTGCCTAATCTCGGCCGCTCAAGCAGTTATCTGTTCATCACATTCTTCCTGAACACCCATGGGTCTTTATAGTCACAGGACAGCTATTAGTATAGACAGACGTGTGCCATAGTATATCTGAGCAAGCATTCTGATTGGAAAAACACTTCAGGAGTACATGGAATCTGTGACATTGCTTTGTAGCCTATGCTACAGGACCCAAGGTTTACAGAGCAGCAGCATCAGCGAAACATGTAGCAGATGAAATCATTCACTTGATCTATGGAAAGTGCCCTTAAAAAGATTGGGAGCAATGGGAGGCCTTGTTACCAACAGGCAATGTATTGTTTAACTAACTAAACTTTGAACTGGGGGGGCTAAAATGTGCTTAGGGGGCTAGGAAAATCTAGGGGGGCTAACTTTCCATCTGGGGGGGCTACAGCCCCCCCAGCCCCCCCGGTAGAACCGCCACTGGTCTCACCTCTTTAAGAACTTTTACCTCCCCCCTCTTACTGGACAGTCGAAACAGTTTTCTATACATCTAACGCAGGGCACCAGCTTATTCACGTTTCTCCGTCTATTTCTCTCATCTTATCGATTAAATATCTATGGTGTTCATATCTGAATAACGCTTATTATGTCTATGGTAAATAATAAGGTGGTGCTTTGAATAATATCATTATTTAAAATAATTATTGTAAATGCATAATCTGTGTTTGTGTGACCGTGGTGGTTGTGAAACATTTTTGCTTTGTGCTCGGATATAAAGTGGTATATGTGTATTATAGATTTACGACGCTAAAATATCCGTTTATCGCGTATTTATTTGGTTGAAGATATCCTGCTTTTAGAGTGTTTATTATTTTGGTAATCCCGAAGACTGCATGCCCATACTCCAAACAATATGGGGTTAATCTCTATAATGACTCGGTAGCAAGTAAACATCATGGCGACCAAAGATCCGCTCATAATAGAGCGCGGTCACGTGACGGCAAAAAGGTAGCCCAATATTTTCGCGGCCTACGGTGATGTATAAGCCAATGTTTTCGCGAAAGTAAGTAAGTAAAAATACCACGAAACGGTTATTTTAATAAATATTAATACGCTTAAATAAGCTTAATAACACAACAAAATCGATGGACCTTAACACATTGGCCGCCATCTGCGAGATATCTGGCGGTAAGCGCGAGATCTCGCGGTAAAAAACCGCGAGATATCTCCGCGAGATCTCGCGGTAAGAAACCGCGGAGATATCTCGCGGTTTTTTTACCGCGAGATCTCGCGCTTACCGCCAGATATCTCGTAGATGGCGGCCAATGTGTTAAGGTCCATCGATTTTGTTGTGTTATTAAGCTTATTTAAGCGTATTAATATTTATTAAAGAAACCGTTTCGTGGTATTTTTACTTACTTACTTTCGCGAAAACATTGGCTTATACATCACCGTAGGCCGCGAAAATATTGGGCTACCTTTTTGCCGTCACGTGACCGCGCTCTATTATGAGCGGATCTTTGGTCGCCATGATGTTTACTTGCTACCGAGTCATTATAGAGATTAACCCAATATGGTTGCCAACGATTGCAATAAAAATAGAGCGCAGCCACCTATCGACTGCATCCCAACATAAAGCGCTCAGTAAGTAAGTAACCGGCTCATGGTAAAAGTGCATTTTAGCGTATTTTATTCGAAACTGCTTAGGTCAAAATAAATAGCGTATTTTATTGTTTGTGTGCGTTTTCGAACTTCCGCATGTATTTTCATCAATCCGACTTCTACCTTGGCATGTATAACTGTCGGCAATACAGCTTAGGCCTATGTTGCAGCAACAATTTTTTTCATCAATCCCGATTCTATTTAAATAACAATTATTTGTCATCAGCCAAGCTCTCATTTCATTAAGTATCTGTTCAGCAACCCGCTTCTATTCAAGGGAAATAATTTTGATCAATCCAACTTCTATTTCTCAGGCAATCGTTTCAACAGTTCCGTTTCCATATCTCGGGCGTTATTTTTGTCCATCCAGCTGCTATGTCAGCCATTAGATACCTTAATCCACCTTCCATTTCTCAAGTGTTTTCTCATCAATTCAGCTTCTATTTCACCAAGAAGTTTTCACCAAACCAGCTTTCATATACTTTTCAAAAGAAATATGGGTAAACGAAATATGAACCGTTATAACGATTTCATCAACGAAACATGTAAATACATACGCTAAACAATAAAATACGCTAAAATGCACCATATCGATTTCGAAATAATAAAATACGCTAAAATGCACTTTTACCCCGGCTCATTGCCCACATGCAAGATAAGTAATGATTGTAATGCACATAATTTTATTAGCACTGCCACTGAGGTTGATTGAAAGTGGATGTGTATGGGTGTCATTTTCAGGATTTGGTTTTATTTGCAGATTGTTCATGCCCAGGATGATAACCAGTTGAGTTATTTAGCGCCAGCTTGACAAATCTGGAAATCCTGTGAAACTCTTGGCCAATTATGGTTAGAAACTTTACACCTTGTTGTAGCACAAAAACTGCTATAAAAGATTGGCTACATGGGTCACAAAATTTAATTGACCTTTAGAAAGTAAGCTTATACAATGCTTTATACAAGCTCGATGTAAGATGAGTTTAGTATGGCCACAGTATAAGTATACAATATACTGTGCTATGGCTTCCATATTTCGCATCAATAGTGAGTTTTCAGTTATTGAAAAGAAAAGTATCGCTTTTGCTAACTCGTGCAACTAATTGTAAATCGGCTAACTGAAACTTGAAGTTAATTTCATGTGCAAAGTTCATTCATTCATTCATTTCGTGAATTTATATAGCGCTTCTTCAAGAAACTACTCAGAGGCGCTCCCAGTAATCTTATTCGTGTTTTCTGAGACACCTTTATAGTAGCACCATCAAAGTACAGTAATTTAACCAATTTGAGAAAATATGAAGTTCTCAGTGAAAGGACGGAAAATATTATTATGTTTATTTTGGTGACTTGGTAACTCTATAGATGCAAAGTATATTTACTTACTTTGAATAATTTCATTTAGTTTTGCATTTGTTATTCAGTTTAGGTCTGATTTGTTATACGTATGTTTAGGTTGCGATTTGTTGTAGAATCCGAGAGCTCTGCATTAATCATCTGATGGCATTTTATATCCAACCACCGATGGGTGACATCACTATTTCTCAGCTGGAGAACTGGGCTGTAAAGAGGCTTCAATTTCTGCTGGATATCTATGGTTGCCATGGGAACATGGATGCTGTGAAACAACTGATGGAGAGTGCATCGTCTGTAGAGAAATCAGACTGTCTCATTGAGGGCACAACAAAAGATGCTGTGTCACATTTTATTTTAAGGTAAGTGGTAGACCTACTACACATTCAATATTACACTGTTTTTCAGGAATCGCCTTACAGTAATAAATAGGTGTTAAGTCATGCTGAAGTCATTGCAATAGCCGAATTACATTTCAATTTTTGGATAATTTTATTGGAATTTTTTTATTAATAGACTCGTCAAATCAGATTTATGCTTAATGAACATCGTGACATCATTTGTCTCCAAGTTCCTTCAATAACTGGTCAGAATTAGCTGTAGTGATTTCAAAACAGTAAAATACATTGTTCAAAAATTTATTATACAGCACGAAACATTGTGGACTATTTTCTTGACTAGATGTCAAAGAAGAATGAATTGATTGTCCAATTAATCTTGTTTTTAAAAATAAAGGCACCTTAGGGGAAACAATTTGTAGGGTAAAAGTAATTTTAGGTATGTACATAATCAACTTGCTTCTTAATATCTATAGAGTTTGACTTAGTTTATGTGTTTCGTGTGTTTTATTTTAAAGATTGGCGTGTGCTGGTGATGTGCAGACGGCTAAGGTCTTTGTTGAGTGTGAAACGGTTCTGTTTCTTTATCGCTTCACTAGTCTTAATGAAACGGAACTTATATGCTACGTTGGCTCGCTTCGTCGTTTCCAGAAACAGTTGACAAAACATTTCGAGTCTGTTGATGCAGAAAATGTTTCACTGAAGTTACCAGCAGTTGTGATGGACGTTTGCGAATTTTTCAAAATGCTTACAGAGACATTTGACTGGAGAACTTTAATTCATCATTACAGCTTGAAATCCGAGGAACATTTTGTGCGTCTGCCGTTTAAGTTTGCGCTGGAGATGGTGTCTAAGCGACAGGTTGTTTTAAATCGTGGAAACGCCATTGTTCCTTGTACGTTTCTGCCACAGTTGTTCAAATGGTTTTTTCACAGTTGGTTGACTTATGGAATTCGTCTGGCCAAAATTCAACACGGTCGATTCATTGAGGATAGTCGCATGAAAAGAATATCTGCAATGTGCATCGTATGTTTTTCTGTGTTTCCTGATATTTAGTACTTCAGAAAAATTTCAATAACAGAACGATAATGAAAATAATGCATGTATGTTTTGCATATTAGAGCTCTACACCTTTAATTTCACCTGGGATATGCAAAACAGTCATCGTAACGCAAGGTTGTATTGTCTCAAGTCATGGACTTGGTTTTGCAATGACTCATGACAGGATTTTATGCCTTCGTCTCATTGTCTTGGAAACCTGTTTTTTGTCTCAGTCTTAAGGTGGTGTCTTGGTATTTTGAAACGATCGCATTTTTGTGTTGTGTTGAAAAAGTGATTGACTCACACTGCTCTCTTTTCTTGCTCTACATATTTGCCTACTCTGGTAACATGCGAGTGGGTGTTTTATTCTTTTCAACACTATGTGTTTTATTCTTTTCAACACTATGGTAACTCTGTAAAGCCTTTTTCTTGGATTGTCTTGAACCTCATGTCTTGGTCTTGTTCTCTGTATTGGCACCACACTGTTTCGGTGGTTTTGGTGTCAGTCTTGGTACCACTTGTTCATAGCTAAGCCTCAGAGTGTTAAGTCTTCACTACACTGCTGTCTACAGTCATAACATTTAACTAAATCGTAGGAAAGTTATAACTTGTTCTGCAATTATGCTTTATGTTATAGCATTTGAAGTACATGATTTCTAACATTTCATAATCTTAACTGTTTGCTTTTTGAAGAGTTTAGTGCGGAGACGATGCCATCATTTAGACGCAGGACATATCAGTACAGTCTTCGGCAATCTCACTGCTACGGATATCGACCATTTGGTGAAGGGCTTTCCACCATGCATGATTCATCTTCATGAGAGCCTAAGAAGAAACCACAGATTGAAGCACTATTCACGAGTATGGCACATTATCTCTGTACTTTACTTGTATACATGTGTTATTTGTGTTAAAAGCGATACAGTCATTTATGCCTTTGAAAAAAGTAAATTCTTAAACGTTTCATGTTATGTTTTAGTGTCATATGTTGTCATGATTTCATAGACTTTGTTACTGCGCTCATATAAATTGTCGTAAAATTGTTATTATTATTATGCATTGATTGAATCCTGATGTTAAGCATTTATATCTAATATTTACACATGTGGTTAAATAGTTATTAGTTTGCATTATTATTAAGTTTTAATCTATCAGCAGCTGAATCCGGCTCTACTGTCTTTTGCCTCAGATTTATGCCTCAATTTATCTTTAAATTAAATTAAATTTATCTTCTGCCTTATTTATCTTTTTTCTTTCACCCATCCATTCTTAGTTTTTCCACTAAGCTGCCCATACTTCCACGGCCCAGCACAGTTGTTGCTGTGGTTGACCCATACTCATGGAATAAGTTGTCTTTAGGCCAACTTGTAACATGAATGAACCTCTGATATATTATAGCACTTTATCTTGATCGTCGAGACATCTATGAATGATTGATTTTAAGCTGAAGCACATTCCAGAATAGCAGTTCAATGAACACAGAACCATCCAGTTAAGATGAATTTGAAATCTGAATCCAGAAGATGAACAACAGTCCTGAGCTATTCGAAATGCATAAATAATGAGAAATTTACTTGTATTTATATGATTTATTTCAGATCGTGTATATTCTTTTCCTAAAAGAGCTTGGATTACCTGTTAACGAGGCAGTTTCTTTTTGGAGGCAAGAATATAGTCGGCCATTTCCAGTCAGCAGTTCGTATCATGGATGCAGGCATTCATGGGATAAGGATGGTAAACGCTTGACGTACAGCATTCATCATCTGTATGGCTTCAAAGGTTCCAGACAGAAATACAGATCACATACATGTCTGTATATGCAGGTACAAAGCTGCACTGCCATTGGTTGTTTGTGTTAGAGTGATATTGACAAAATGATACACCTCAATAGGTTGTAGCTACTGTAGTATGGTTGCTGCAATATCATGGTGTAGTGATGTTTGTAATGTTCTGGGCAAAGGGTCTGCTGCTTTCAATAGTGAAATTGTGCTATTGTGAAACTATATATGATTATATGCTGTGTGAAGCTTAGGGTGGTTCTATGACATATTTTTGGTGTTCTATCTATGTGTCCAGCCAAAATATTCGTAAATCAAGGATCAGCTGAATGTGGACTGTTCTTAATAGGGGGCACATGTAATAAAGGCATACATGTATATGCAGTATTATTATGTTCTTGCCTTACTTTACCTAAAAAGTTATGTCTATTACACTGAGATGGCTGAAACTTGTAGTCAGTTCAGCAATATATAATTGCTGCTCTCATTTTATTTGGTGCTTCTCCTTTCGTATATAGTGTATATGCGATTGCCATTGCATTTTTACTACAGAACCATGACTGGGGACCAGCGGAAGAGGCTTTCTGTCCATTCTATCATTCGGACAATTCGAAGCTTAAGCAACATCTGGCTTCTGAATTGCTGCCGGCTGCTGTCTGGTCACGGATTCACGAATCAGTCGAGACGAAGCAACCGTGTATGGCATGCTCTGTGTTTCTTAAAGCAAAAGTTGAGCATCTTATGCAAGGAACAAATGAACCATGCAGTGATGGCATTAGTGTGAACTGCTGTGACAAAGAAATTTCAACGACTGATAAAGTTCTTGGCAGTGAAAAGAATGTCGTTTTACAGATGGAAATTAACTGTGGCTGTGCAGGAGATAGCATGCTGTCAATATCAACTAAACCCGATTCATCTTCGGTCTATCAATTCCCGGAATCGAAATATGATGATGAAATGATGATGGAAACTGATATGTCTGCCAGATTGCAACCTTTTAAGAAACGAAGAGCAGACAAAAATGTGACACGCATTCTGAATATTGATTCACATAAAATGCCAAAGCCAAGTGCAGGCCTTGAGAAAGAGATTAAATGTCAGAAGAGTAATTCTTGTCCTGACGATTTTAGTTCAAAGAATGGGTTTGCATTACCTGTTCAACATACAGAAGACAGTGGCTATGACAGTTCACCCATTTTGTGCTCAAGGGAACTTCAGCGTGATGTGCTGTCAAGCTCTGATCCCAGTGGCTTGTGTTCGAGAGGCGGAGGACAGCTTGTGAAGGAGGCCATAGTCTTCAATCCTCAGAGTAAGACTTGTGATGTAACGAATTGTACAATCAAGACGAGCTGTATCTCAACTGCATATCGACAGCCGACACAATTGACTGAGAAACCCATTCATGCAGAAGATTCTTTATTAAGGCAGTTTGCAGTTGAGACTCCAAAGACAGCAAAACAGAACATCTCCAACAGTGAGCGTATATGTAGCTGCAGAAGAAAAGCGCACAAGACCTTAGAAACAGATATAAACAGTGGCTTAAGCAATCAACACAAAGCAGTAGACTGTAGCAGCGTTTTGAAATCTCAATCATCCCTGAATAGAGCTGTTGTCTTTGAATTTAAGAAGGTAGTTTGTAAACCTGTTGACTTCTTTCAGTCATACAATGACTTAGTTGAACAATTTCGTAAGGAGTCTGCTATTGTTCTAAGCTAGCATCATGCATGTAATGAATTAGGCATGATTTTAAAAAATTGCTCTTATATATTTTTATCAGTGTGCTTCTACTGGTATCTATGAGTCACAGTTTTAAGTGTTTTACCTATTGTTTTGCCTAGTTTTTTACATGATGTTTTACGTAATGTTTTCCATGCTGTTTTACCGTTTTACCTAGTTTTAAAATGAAATGGTGACTTTACACAAAGTTATTCACTTCAATCTAACTAACTTTTGTATCTGCATTTGTTTTGGATATACTGGTGTAATTTGTTTACATGTAAACTGATGAATTGAGTGTTAAGTTGAAAATTACATTTTATATGTCCAAAATGGAAGTCAAGTCCATTTAATTGATTATTTCTTTCTAAAATGAAAAATGTTTTAGTTATTACAAGTATCAGTACAAACTTTATTTTGATAATATTTCCATTGCTTAAGCATATGAAGCTTTGCAAACAGAACAAAATGGTGCTCAGTTCTTGCCTGGATTCGGTAAGGGGCTGTCCATATATTACGTACGCACGGAGGGGTATAGGTCACAGGATTTAGGCAATTTGCTTACGGCAGAGGAGGGGCCTCGAAAAAATGTATGTGTGCAAACTAAAATGTAATGTCTAATGATATTTATGACTCCGTATTATTCTACAGTCGTCCGATGGCTTTTGAATATTTTTAATTAAATTTTGTTCAGATCCTTACAGCAAAGTGAGTAAACCATAACAGTTTAACTTGTTATACTTAGCAAAAATGATGTCATTTGTATCATTGTATGTACGCATGGGGTGATCCGCAAATGTAAGATTTCTAATGGGGAAGGGATCGAAAATACAATTTTTGCAGAAAAAATATATGGATGGTCCCAAATAGTACATCCAGTTAATCTAATTTGATACTTTGAAAATGTTTTCCCAGATATTTCTTAACATGTTTTACATGTTTGTATGTAAATTGTACATGTACCTAGTATGTTTATGGAGCAAGTACCATATACCTTCAACAGTTTACCAAATTTAGAGATATGCATAAATTTGTAAAACTTTAAAATAATGGACTATGTGTTGATACTGCTTTTCCTCTTTTACTTTAATACTGCATGTTGTAGAGGATTGGAGTGTGCCAACGTGTATTCATAGGTCAATTTTTGTATATATTATTATTATATACATAAACTGTTGCAAGTAAAATATTTGTTAAAGAATTGCACTTGTTAAAATATTTTTTAAAGGATTTCTCTCGTTAATTTTTTTTTATAGGGATTGCACTCGTTACTTTCTATGCAGTGACAAGACCACAACGTGATATTTTCAGCTCAAGATTGAAAATTTAATGCTTCTACACGATTTGACTTATTCAAAACTCTGACTTTACTTGCAGTCTTAATTGGTTCGTTATAGTAACTTGATCTCTGGCCTGGAATCTACATGCATTCTGACCATTTTTTTATGCATAGCCTACCTGGTTTCTTTATTCGCCAAAGCTAAAGCCGCTTCCAGTACGTAATGGACCTGGAGAATTAACCAAAGTACTGTACTCGACTAAATGAGCAAATGTACACTTCTGCGATTCACTATCCCTTCAGCCTTAAAAGGCATGCAGGTACAATGAGTGAGGAAGCGAGTTAATTAGGCCTGCTGATTGAGTGCATGAGCAAGTGAATGAACGAGCAATAGTCAACTGCTCAATGTCCAAGTTGCCTCATCCTTATAATTTCCCCAGCTCCAGCTGGACGATCCGTCTGCATTAAACTGAATTAGGCTACCTCTCTGGCAGTGCTGAGAGTGGTTTGAAAAAATAGCCAGGTCTGTCATGGGGACAGAGGGCATTAGCTAAAAAAAATTCAGTCATATCCTCGAAAATATAGCCAGTTCTCGGACCTGGTTCACTTTCAGCCCTGTTTTCTGGCATATCCTTCCCACATACCAACAATCTCAATTGCAATCAGCACGTAGGCCTACAGGTCTTACATTCAGAACTGAAATTTTTCCAAGAAATCCTACCCTGGTAATTGTGTCTGGTTGTTTGTTCCACTTCACCCAGTCACTCACCCAGGACCGTATTAGCCTGTTCCTATATGGTCTACGAACTGTTAAGGGATCTACGAAAGTTTTCGAATGAGATAATAGGCCTATGCCTAACAACATTTGTTTCACTTTCTGTGACATCGGCCGAAATATGTCGTAATATTTCCGGTATTAGGCCTAAGAGCTTGTTTGAGAATGACCATGAAGCTTCATTAGTGCGATCGGTGTTCATATATTTGAGCAATCAATTAACGAACTAGTCATTTAGAGCCCAATTTAATGGCATCTTATTCCTCTTTTTTCTTTCGTTTCTCAAATCCAGATTCGTGCTTTCTTTATAAATATCAAAACATAAATCCGCGCGCGAACCGTGACCTCATTTTTATTGACAGGCTGACAGGCTTGTGACAGCGACCTATAAATTATTATCATCATGCAACGTAACGTGGAGATAAAAGCAAGAGTTCGTGAAGATTTTAACACTTTTGTCGTAAAAGTTAAAGATCTGAGTCATTCAGAAGGAACTTTACTTCGTCAAGAAGATACTTTCTTTAATTCACCAAATGGGCGTCTGAAACTCCGACAGATTCAGGCAAGTATCGTCGAAGTGCGGTTGTGCCGGTTCACTGAGCACTGTACACAGTGTACAGTAATCAATAATTCATCATCATCATCATCATCGTCCGTGGGTTCAACACCCGTTGGTGTCAATCGCAAGTTTCAATAATTAATCATCCTAATTACCTTTTACCATAGGGAGGAGGGTTTAGGGTAAAGGGAGAGGTTTAGGGTCATGATTAACACTCTGGCACGAAGAGCTTACGGATGGTGGATCGATTACCGCTACCCTCTATAAGTTTGACTGCGCCTTCCATTCGGCAGATAGTGTTGGTAAAATCATTAGGCCTAGTAGGACGTGATGGCAGCCCAGTTTGCTGCCAACAGAACTTGTATTCGACTGATGTGTTGTTTTTATTCGTCACTAGGGTCAGTGTCATTATTGGGAAACATGGCAAACATATATTGTTGCCTGAAATTATCTTGGCCTATCTCAGGGCCGTTTTAAGAAATTTGGGGGCCCTATGCACACATACTAATTCCAGTGCCGGATTAACTTTTTAGAGGCCTGGCGCAAACAATACAGCAAAACTAAAGTAGGCCCTCGATCCAATCAAATTATCAAAAAATGAGGAAAAATTAATTATAATTATAGAAAAACATACTTTAATAATTTATCAACACAAAATGAAGCTGTGATAGGATCATAGGAGATTTTTTAATTTTACTTGTTACAGTTCAACTGTTCAAAAATGTTCGTCGAGCTTAAAAGTCTTTCCTTCGCGCTTTTAAAGTAGAGAAAGAATTAATGATATCTTGAAAGTCAAGATCCGTCAAGATTTCCGACTCAATGTTCAAAAGAGTTAAATTTGCCAATATGTCCTGGCCCATTGTTGACCTCAAAGATGATTTTATGCGTTTTAAATGACTGAATGATCTTTCTCCACTGCAGTTACTTACAGGCAAAGTTAAGTAAATAAGTAGTGCAATACAAACATTTGGAAAGCCGTCTTTCAGATTATTGATTAAGTCGTACGTCATCATTACAGTACACAATTAATTAGTACGTCATCATTATAGTAGTAGTACTGTAGAAAGCCTGTTTTTATAATGCCACCAAGTTTTATATGCAATGCTTGTTTTAGAAATTAAACATTTTAAATAAGCCGGACTGTGACTTAGTATAGGGCCTATAATGCCCTATATAAACAAATTCGATCGGATAATCGGATTTCTCAATGTTTTTTTATTTTTATTTTTTACCCCCGAAAGAAGGCCTGGCGCAAGTGCGCCAGTTGCGCCATAGTTAATCTGGCACTGACTAATTATAAACGTAACTATGAGTCTCATCTAGTTTCCCTCCTCGGGGGGGGATCAAGGTTTTTGGGAGACGGAGAACGAGTATATGCCGGTCGATCGCTGAGACGCGTAGCGCCGAGTGGGGAGGGGCAAGGGAGAGGGAATGTGCCCCTCCTCCACCGGAAATTTTTGAATTTTTACATTGCAACATACATTTGTAGATGTAAAAAACGATGAAAACGGAATAAAAAAAACGGAAAAACGTCGTTTTATTCAAAAAAATAAAAAACCACAAAAAACAGCAATGGAAAATAATTTGACTTTTTAGATCTTAAACTGCATTCTAAATTTAAAACCCTTGTTTACTTTCTACATGTATCTCCTAAATTATGACGTTAACCCCTTTACCGGCTACCCCGAGTGGCACTCGGGCTGCGTTATCTTTCATTATACGGCTAGCCCGAGTGGGACTCGGGCTGTACGTTGCAAGCGGACAGCTACTCGGCAAGCCCGAGTCTCTCTCGGGGAAAGATATATATGGGTTTAGTAATCATTTATTCGCCAGATGGAACATATTTTTGAATTTATATAGCACCTTTATCCAAAATGGCGTCGAAGAGAGCGTACAGCGCTAGTCAAGTTTGTAAGATTCTCTTAGATGACAGCGACGAATCGTCGGTAGTCGACAGCGAAAGTGAAGTAGAGTCGAGTGACGATGATTTCGAACAGTCGGATAGCAACGAAAGTACGGAAAGCACGGAGACAGTGATCTACGATGCTGGATCAAATTTCGCGTGGTCTGACAGACAGTGCAATGAACCAACGCGACTGGATTTCACTGGATCACCTGGACGAAAGGCGCCAATTTCGGACACAAGTGATGTTTTACAATACTTTAGATTGTTTCTGACTGGTGAAGCGTTAGACATGATGGTTGAAGAGACAAATAGACGTGCCAAGGAGCTGATTCAAGGCCTTCGAAAACCAAAGTCAAGGCTGTCACAATGGGTTGATGCTGACCAAAGTGAGCTTTTGGTTTTTATCTCCATTTTGATTTACCAGGGCATTTTTCCGAAGCCTGAAGTCGAAATGTACTGGAGCACAAATCCCCTCGTGGATAGCCACTTTGTCAGATCAATTATGACTGAGAAGCGATTCAGCATGCTTCTGAAATGCCTACATTTCATGAACAATGCCACACTGCCAGAGACCTTTTCTCATCCAGGCGAGAAATCCTTTGCAAAGATCAAGCCTTTCTTCTCAATGATCATAAAGCAATTTTCCACTGTGTATATACCGGAGCAAAATCTTGCGATCGACGAATCTCTGATGTTGTGGAAGGGACGGCTCGCCATGAAGCAATATATTCCACTGAAGCGAGCAAGATTTGGTCTCAAATCATACGAACTATGTGAAAGCGGTTCAGGCTACATCTGGAACTCAATCGTCCACACAGGAGCTGGAATGCAACTGGGTGAATCGGACGATGGCCTCACTTCTTCGAGAATTGTCCTGACTTTATCCAAAGATCTTCTTGGAAAGGGACATGCCATATTCATGGGCAATTGGTATTCATCTCCTGCTCTGTTTCGACAGCTTCGTCTCAACAAAACCGATGCTGTCGGGACGGTTCGTTTGAACAGGAAGAATATGCCTGTTCAGCTGAAGAAGAAACTTTCCAAAGGTCAGACAATTGCTTACTTTTCTACGGATCTCATGGCTCTGAAGTGGATGGACAAGCGCGAAGTCAGTGTTCTTTCAACCTTTCACAACGACGAAATGACCACAGTCAAAACTCACCGTGGCGACAATCAGAAGCCTGTTGCTGTAGTCACCTACAACAAAAACATGGGGGCCGTGGATCTTGCTGATCAGATGTTGACTGCATATCCGACCGAGCGCAAGCGACGCAAAGTCTGGTACAAGAAGCAGTTCTGCCACATTCTGAATCAATGTGTGCTGAATTCGTACATCCTTTTCAAGAAGGACAATCCTGGGACCAAAATTAATCATTTGCAGTTCAGAATGCAACTGGTGGAGAGACTTCTGCAGGAGCACCTCAGCACTCATCATCTGGCCAAAAGAGGTCGACCATCTCTTACTGATTCGAACCCGCTGAGGCTTACTGGTCGCCACTTCATGAAATTCATCCCACCAAACGAAAAGAAGCAGGCTCCAACAAGATGCTGCAAGGTCTGCTGCTCTAAAGCAGGTCCAGATGGCAAGAAAGTGAGAAAGGAAACACGGTACCATTGCCAAGAATGTGACGTGGGCTTGTGTCCGATTCCTTGCTTCGAGGCCTACCACACTAAATCACATTACTGACATCCGGGACGATGAAGGAGACAATTATTAACTTTCCTCCATGTTTTTTATAAGGTTTGAAGGAGATTCTTGAAATTCCGCCCAAAAAAAATTCCCAAAAAAATTGGCCGTTTTGGTGACAGATTAAAAAATTTTAATGGACGGTAAAGGGGTTAAACAATTAAATAACGACATCATTTACCTGAAACCTTGAAAATGTGCTGGAAACGTAAGAAATATAAGGAAAAAATAAAATTAGGGAAAATAATAAGAGACAGAAAATAAATAAATAGCGTTATATAAAAAATTAAAAAACGGAATAAAACGATGGAAAAAATAAAAAACGAAAAAAAGACGTTTTTGGGGAGCGAATAAAAAACGAAAAAACCTTTTAGACAACTATGCATTGCAATGGCAGCATTTTAAGCCAAGACTTCAATATTTGTACTAATCGTGTAAAGTAAATGTTAGTTTAACATACATCAAAGTTCGTATAACATGTTGCTCAATTGTTATGTGATGTAGTCTATTATTTTGGGTCGCCTCGGGGCCCCCCCTGTTGCGCGGGGCCCTAGGCCCGTGCCTCTCGTGCCTAGGCGTTAAAACGGCTCTGGCCTATCTCCATTTTGGGCAATTTCGAAAAAAAGAGGTAGAAGTTTTGCAGCAATTGGCGAGAAAATAAGAAATTCGGTGCAATAAACGTCAGGGATAGACATCATATTAAAATGTAAACATTGCATAAAAAAATTTTACATTTACGGTTTTTGACAAATTTATGAAAAGTTAGTGTAAACTGCATTATAAAATGACAAGTCATCTCCTGAAAACACCCAGCCACATGAAACTTCCTTTTGGTGAGGCTGGAGTGTGGAGTCGGGAGCACCACCGAGTATTTTTCTTGAAGATGTGCTATATAAATACTTGGATGAACGAACCAGTCTGCCTTATAAAATTTGATTCTAATTCCTCCCTGAGGATATTCCCCCTCCCTTTCAACACCTATGTGCTGAGGCAGATTCCAATTTCTTAACTGCTGTCCTGGTGGATGGGGACATGTACTACATGACCAACTCCCACCGGTCAAAGCCGCCTTCTACCACCTGCACCCATAACCGCACAATCCTTTCTCCAGTGCATTTCAAAAACTGTTTGGAATGTTGTATTCCAGTAAAAAATTCACTAAAATTTATCTTATTTACAACTTTTCGAGGAACCCCTGTGCTCATCCCACAGAATTCTTGGGTTCTGCAGAACCCACTTTGGGAAACACTGGTCCAGCCTGTACAAAGAGTTCTTGATTCTACTTCATAAATAATTTGACTGGAAAAATGGAAAAGGCATTAACTACATTTTGGTCGCATTTATCTTGACAAGGAAGGTTCTTGTTTAATACATTTGCATTGTTTGTTTACTTAGAACGGTGTATCTCAGCTGATTTTCTACAATCGTCCTGATACAGAAGGTCCAAAATTGTCTAACTATACTATTTCAGAAGTAACAGATCCTGAAAATCTCAGGGTAAGTTCTGGTCACCTAACTACATAAAATTATATCAGTTTTCATATTAAATTAGACTAAACAGCTTGGCAGATTGATTTTAAGATTTACTTGTAACAAGTAGGCCTAATAGTTTCTTTCTAAACTATAGACTTCATATAATAACGACCCCCGCATCTGAACTCTAATTAATGCAATAACACATGATGTGAAGTGCATGAAGTACTTCACGTGAATATATTATATTAATCAACAAGAAACTCCAATTAATTCAAACAATACAACTTTAATAATTTATTTATTAAAGTACTATTAAAATATAATTTTTGCAGATGGCGCTTGGTGAGGCACTTGGCGTGAAAGCTTCTGTGAAGAAATGTCGACTTCTGTTTCTTGTGGGGCAAACTCGAATTCATGTCGATCAAGTCGAAGGCCTTGGAAACTTCATGGAACTTGAAGTAGTAAATTAGTAAAAAGTTTAACAAAATACTTTAAAGAGTTTATTTATTGTGACCATTTACACACTAATAAAAGTTCTGTATCTAACCGGTAATGTACTAGCATGAGATTGAATGTACTGCCATTGAACAGAAAAATATCCTTTGACAGTATGATAATTTGATTCAGGACAGAAAACCCAGATGTTAGTACCTTTTACTTTGGTAGAGTGTAGCAATTTTAAGCTTTGGTAATACCGGTAACATAGTGATAGATTCAGAGGTGGTTTGTTCGAATTCATCCCTCGTTGAAATCCTTTGCCACATAAATTGCTCTTTGTCTTGTGGGTTCGTATACCTTGTCACACATCCTTTCATATTTGCATCAGCCACTATGCCAACATCCGACTAAATGCGAACCAATCATGCCCTGCATACTAGCAGTTTGACAACTGCTTATGTGCACTTTCAAGATTTGTCTTTTTAACTTGGTTACAGGTTCTTCTATCTATATGTAGACATTTTTGAAAGTGCACTACAGAAATGCACTGTTACGTCAAATTCTGAAATGATCTTGTTATTAAGAAATCTGTATGTTTACAATTCTTCTTACAACAGGTAATACTATCTGAAAATGAAACTGCTGAAGATGGACAAAAAGTAGCGGAAGGGTTGATGGAAAAATTGAACATTACTGAAGACGATCTCCTGGCCACAGCTTATGCCGACATGTTATCTGGCAGGTGTTAGAACATTAATGATCTACTTTTATCATGGATATACGTTGGATTATACGATGCTTCTAACTGCTTTGACATCAGTTCAAAAAGGGACAACCAGTATTTGTCTCCAAGCTGAAGCCTTGAGACTATTGACTTGCACTGGGCCTTAAACTGTTTTATATCGGCCCAAATCCTTCGCACAGAAATTAACTACTCCATAAAACGGGAAATAGCGATCAATCCTGTTACGAATGTTAGTTTTTGTCGTGAAGCACAAACTGCAACTTGCGAGATCATTGGGAATAGTATTTCTGGGATTTTAGCGCTACATAAGTTGATAATAAGTTGTCGAGTGTCTTATAGTTCACTATGACTGTAGGAACAGAATAATAGCCCTTTGAAACATGTCCAACAGAACAGTGTGGAAGCCAATGCAGTCCGTGTTTGTTTCCAATGCCGACGATCTCGTTTATGTGCTTCCTGGCTTTGTCTCTTCTAAGGATTTTTCAAACTTCGCAAACTCTTGTTTACTGATGTCATCGACTTCATCTTCAACCTGTGAAAATGAAACATTCTCAAATTCGTTTTGTTCTCAACTTGTTTGCAAAATACCCAATCTCAACAATTTGCAGCAAAACCTATTCAAACCAAACATGACCTTTAATAGCAGAGAATAGGCCGACCTGTTGAGAGTGTACTCAACATTTTCCATAAGCCATTACTTTTTGGAAGTTGGTTAAAATTTAAAAAATAAGATTTTTAGTCCAAACTTGTGTATTTTTGTCAAAAATGTATATCATTTCCGCATTCAAGCTGTCCATCTACCTGAGGGTTATGTGGCAATAGTCAAAATTTTGAGGAAGTGGTAATTTATTAAGATATCAGAAGAGCTTGGGAGATAAAGAGGCCGAGTGCATCAACATGGATGACACTTCTGATAACGAATGTTTGTCCATAACTTTGATATGTAGCTCAGCAACCATGGCTTTTAAGGCTGTTTTGTAACTGCCTGTGGAAGGCAGTCTGAAAGATGCAACAGCCACAACTCTTCTTGGCTGTCTCCTCCATCCAGCAGCTGTTCTTGTTCCTTTCTGCAACCTGCCTTAGCCTTAAAATTGCAAATGCCTCAGAATAGCAAATGGCATAATAGTGTGTAGAACAATGAGCCAGATATGCAGATACATTAATGATAAGAAAAGTCAATCAATAATGGTCTTGGGGCAAATGCTACTGTCTGAACGATCTAGTAAGCCTCACGATAAGTGGACCATTAACTTAACTGAGGTACATAAATAGTGTCAGCAGAAGCACACATTATATATTTATATTCGTTCAACAATCACAAGCAAATCGCTCTGGAAGTGACCACAATTCATTCAGAAACATTATACAATGCATTCATCAACAGACGCTTGAAAATTATATTATGAACATTTTTGAAGTATCACCTGTATGACCCCCATAACTTCTGGTACATAGAACTGTAGCATATTCTGAACACCTCGTTTGAGTGTCACAGATGAACTTGGACAACTTGTGCATGATCCTTGGAGTTTCACTTTAACAACACCCTCTTCAAATCCCTGCAAAAGACCCAGTTGAAATGATTCTTACATGTAGAAAATGAAACGTTCTACAAACATCAGGTGACCATGACAGCTTTGCACAAAAGAACCTTCTGGCGTTTGCAGAGCTCACTGCTTTTAAAACTGACCAGATAAAACTTCAAAGTTTAGCTTGCACACAAGTTTCACTTAAAAGACATTGACCTGTCTTAGAGCAATTTTTCATAGTGCTGTCATAAATTAACATTTTAAAGCGGAGATATAGTAATCCTACGACACTTTCAATAATGCCATTAGTCTCTCAACCTATGTAGCAATCATCATTTGAAATTAAAAGTAGTTGGTGTAGTGTAGACCAGCTCATCATAAGTCTGAGAGGTGAAGAAGTAAGCTGGTATATTTCACTTTAAGCACTCGTTATTAAGTTAATAAATGATACTAATAAAAAATGAACAGATGTGGTTAACCTTGAACACAATGTCTCCACCGTCTTCCTGAACGGTTGGCCGGATGCGTGTCTCTATCAGTTCTTTTATTAAAGTCACTAGTTCATCTTCTTTACCTTCATCTGATTCTACAATTTTTGAGAGAAAAAAATATGATAGCAGATTAAGAAATAACGGACTGGAAAACCTTGTCGAAAGCAATAATGTTTTTTGACACAACAATGTAGTGATTTGAGACATTTACAAACTCTCCATGTCAATAGTCTATAATTATAAGACTAATTCATTTCCTAAATACCTAATTTCTTAATTTGAGTATGTCTATAACTGCAACAGAAGTTTTACCCGTTGAATGACAAGCTGCATTGGTTCCCAATCACTTTTATTACACTCGTAGTTTTAGTGTTAAACGTTGAACACCTCGTGTTTGCACTTTGCAGTTTTAAACAGCTCCACAAAGTAATAAAATCACAAAGGACTGGTAAAAATAGATGCATTCAGGATTCTGCATATTGATTGTTTCAAAGACAAAGTATACATCCATCAAAAAAAATATAAAATTTTGCATCTCTTAAATACTTACAATGAAATAAATTTCACAAAAAGTGCTTAAACTTCTCTGGTGTTAAACTGCATTGTAGATTGTATTCCTTTCCAACAAGCAACTATTTTTCAACCACATGTTCCATATGTATCTAGTGGCCTGACATTATGACTAATGTGCAAGAAATAGTGGTGTACTCTTGATACATTAGTCTTCAAAGAAGTCGGTACGCAAATGTGGATTAATCTGCTTCGAATGTTCTCCAGCTGTACTGACCAGGTTCCGAAACCACTGCTGCTGCAGCATCAACAATAGGCTGACCAGATGAGAAGAAATCCATGATGGCTGCAAAAATCTGAGGCTTTATGATTTGCCAGTCTAAGTCTTCGTCGCCCTGGCAAACAAAATCCAGTGACAATTTCAGTGACTGATGATGTTGATTAGGTAGGCAGTGTAAAACTTATAAATTGTGAAACACTGCAACAATTGGGGCACAATTAGTCAAGCCATATCTAATCAGAAATCTGCACACCAACCTATTTGCATCCGGGAAATGTCTCTCGAATCAAAGCTGCATCAAAATAAACAGAAATATTAATTAAGCTTACTCTAAAAGATATATTATTGCAAATAACGTTGCTGTGCTACCACAAATGGTTGAGAAATTAGTGGTATCCTAGTTCGAACAGCACTAAGAAGTCAGTTATTGCAGGATTAGTATCATATTCAGTTCAAAAAATGCTTTTGTCACTTATTTGACTAATTCACCGCATGTATGTCGTAAACTTATAGCCTTGACCTTTGTCTCCACTCGCCTTGATGAAGATACTCTCTGGACAACCATCTATGAACAATCTTATCCATGCCTCAGATTCACATTTCATTGTGACCTTGCATGCGCTAAAAGTTTGCTTAATAAAATAATAATAAAGATGAATTCTTTAAACAACGCCTAAACCTGCATGGATGACCATGATATGCATCTCGTACCTTAGTAACCGTAAGGAAGTCGTGACCAAAGTAAACTCCTGTAATACCACTTATTTCAAAGAGCTTCCTGCATCACAAAAATAATAATATATCAAGTAAATTTATTTATTAAGAAATCCTTGGTAATTTTCCAGAAAACATGTAACTGAACATTTTAGAATCTTAAATTCTGACAACCAAGAATATTACAATAGAAAATCACAAGCCATGCTACAATCAAACTACTACTGATACCTTGACTAAAGTCTAGTCACTACTGATATTAACCTTGACTAAAGTCTAGTCACATGAAACTACATCGTCTTTAATTACACTGTTTTACAAAAGATAATAACTTCATAATATTTAGTGATGATCTGCTTTGGTTTCTCAGTACACTCATCCTTAAAGAGTTAATGACTAATTTGAAACAGCTGCCACAGTGGGCCACTCACATGATCATTGACCATTTCCGTAACGCTTCAAGTACGAGGAGAGAGAATTAGAGAAACAAGAGACATAGAAACAGATCTAGAAAGAATGGAAACACATACAGTGGAGGTAAGGTCATGCCTGGCCTAAGAATTCCTAGATTACGAGACAAAGAGGTCATTCAGGTTTGATATATGGTATTGTTGAAAATAATTGATATTCTGCATATGAGCTCACACGCTCATAACTCACTTAGCCAGAGGTGACTTGTCTGCAATTCGTCTGTTAGGGAAGTCCATCGTTCCAGTTGGTAATAATACCCGGCCAGGAAGGAGCTTGATACTGTTTGGATTTGGCGTTTCTTGACTTTGAATGAACATGTTCCGGACTGCAAAAACCGAAGAACTCGTTAATAGCAGTTAAGTCATTATCTTTCATTAATTCATTATGGAGATTTATATAGAGCTCCTTCAAGGTTACTACTCATGAGCGTTCCCAACCCAACCTCAGATGATATAGAAACAGACAAGAAATTGTATAATCTGAAAGACTGGTTATGTTTTGATATAGAAACAGACAAGAATTGTATAATCTGAAAGACTGGTTATGCAATTTTCTAGCATGTGGTCTTTTTAATCATAGTATTTACCTGGGTTGCAGCAGGATGAGTGTAAAGTAAGCTAATCATTACATTGTAAAACTGCTCTGTAACACAACAATCCTCCCATGCTTAGTGACGTTTTGACATGCAGTACATCAAAAACTTACAAAAGAGCGGTGTAGTGTATTTGTATGCAAGACATATCCGACGATTTCGATATTCTTGGTTGCTGACCCCATGAAAGTTTACAGCACTCGACCTGTCAAACAAAGACAACGCAAGTTCACACAACCTAATGATTTTTCAACACTATACTGTACTATTAATAGTGACCAACACGAGCACTGTCTTGCATTCAATTATAATCTGAAGTCTTCAATAGTTCGACAGCATTCTATTATATCTATAGCCTAAAGCTGCTTAAAAGAAATCGTGCTTTTTGCATTTTCAGCGGTTTCGTGGATTCGGGTTGTCCCATTTTATTCGACCAGCGCTAAAACACATGCAATGGTGAATAATATCTAACGCTAAAGCGATAGATTAAAAGTGGTGTTCAAGTCGCGTCAGAAAACCCAGTACGCATCAAACCAACTCCACAGAATTAACATATTACGCTCCGTAGATGAGATGGAATAATGCGGCGGATGTACGAAGCTGAAATTCCTTATTTCATTAATCTTCACTACAGGTAGTGGGCTACATAAGTTCCAAATTACTTATAATTATATAAGAGGTCGTTGGATTAAGCTTACACAACACTTGGCATTTACCGAGTTATAAAATTGTAAGGTACTGTGCCAAACAAACTGCGGAGAAAAATACAATGGTACTCTGGCATCTACTTGGTGTATCGGTAACAGAAGTTTTTAAGTTCTAATCTCCAGCAATCCATACCTCAGAAACTTAACAGAGTTTGCCAAAAGCGAAGAGAAATCTTTCCTTGCAAAAACGATGATGGAGGCCGCCATCTTAAATCTGAATATATAAACAAAAACAAGAAAGAACACACGATTT
This sequence comes from Lumbricus rubellus, assembly GCA_945859605.1. Lineage (NCBI taxonomy): Eukaryota > Metazoa > Annelida > Clitellata > Crassiclitellata > Lumbricidae > Lumbricus > Lumbricus rubellus. The sequence goes on along the minus strand of OX243811.1, from coordinate 48,095,080 downwards.
GTGGAACAAGAATAAATTCAAGAACCTCTCCACAGATTTTATATTCTAACTTTTATTTTGAATAATTTTAAATATTTCTTAACACTTTGAAATATTATTTCAAAGTGTATTAAGAAATATTTAAAATTATTCAAAATAAAAAGTTAGAATAATTAAAGGCTCAAAGAGCCAAAAGAGTTAAAATCTGTGGACAGGTTCTTGAATTTATATTATAGTATAGAGTATAGATAAATGTAAATACAACGTAGGGCGGATCAACGTATATTCTGTGATCGTACTTGAGGTACGCCATGTAGTGACGAATCATAGTGCCTAGAGAAGAGACTTTAATATCGTTGTATGAGAACTAGAGGGTTTTCGTAATTACATAGTACGCTATTAGCACAGTGATATTAGACTGTAGGCACCAAATCAGTCACAGTATGAACATAGTATGTTGTTTATACCACAGTATAAAAAAAATAGACTGTGGATAGGTTTTTTAGGCCTATGATGTCTCATGGACACCATCAGTAGTTCATTGTGTGTCAAATACAGCAATGTTATGTAATGCCTAATTGCTTTTTCTTCACAATTTTTTTAAAGTTTGCCAATTTCAGTTTTCTGAAAATGTAACTTTTATTAGTACCCATCTGAGCAAGAATAGTATAATTATTGGGCTACAAAATGAGCGACTTACGCATTGCGTCCCTTACCGCGTGATTTTGGCGATTTAATGTTTATGTTATCAATTTCCTATGTACCTGTCGCGCAGGTGAGGGAGCGTAAGTTCGCAGGTGTGAGTACAGTGAGTGGTAATGGCCTCAGCAATCTGATGCCACCGATAAGAGATAGCCTAATCGTTAGAAAAAGTACAAAGCGACGACGATAATCATGACCAATTCCAACTCGAAGTCGAAGGATGGCGAGCAGCCAATGTCGATGGCCTGGCTCTGCTTGAAAATCGCGATGCTACTTCTAATTTTAGCGTTCCTTTTGTCATGCATCGCGTTTTTCTCGCCTTTCTGGATGATAGAGCTGAACACGTTATACCACACGGGACTCTGGGGACGTTGTGATGATTTGGAGTTTAACTGCATCTGGTTCCACGAAAGGAATTACGCGTGGGAAAAAAGCCTACCAAGTAGGTGTCTGCATAGTATGAAAACTGGTACTTTGTAGACTGTCATCCTGTGCATAGCTGAACTAAAACAATAACTAAATAGGCCTACTTTACACTCTAAATAGCAAGAAGCATTTGTTTACCACTCTACCTGTATTTCACAATCCATCTAGTTAGATGTGTGTGACATGTTTGTCTTTGATAACAATTATAGGCTATATTTAATCGATACACACTTAATTGTGTACAGGCCACAGTATACAGATTTGAAAGAGTTGCATTTTAAAAGTCACTTTTGAATTGCAAACAGGGCCACCCAAGCAACAAGACCTTGTTAAGAAACCTGACTACAGACATTCAATTCTTTTGTAAAGCATAAAAGGCTGAGTTGGCTCAGATACCATTCTGTGGTCTAGAAGTTATAATAATAACAATAATAATGATAATAATTTCCTTTATTGAACAATCCGGTTGATATACTACAACCGATTATAGTACACAGTAATGCAATTGAAACAATGCATACGAACACACAAATCACAAATTTTAACTGCTATAACAGAACAGGTGGCCTGCAGTATAAGGGCAGCCTACAAGCACGCACGTCTATAGGTCCTATGCAGGGCTTAAAAGTTTGCCAGGACGGTCATGGACAGCGTCCATACACTCCACTTATTTCGCCAGTAATTTAGGTCAGCTGGTGAATCTGAGCCTGTTTTACTGTTAGTGCTGTGACTTGAAACATGTTATTTGACTGTATACCTGTCTTTGTCTTAGGTTGGCATAAGGCAGCACAGGTGATGTATGCCATTGGAATTGGAACACTTACCATCGCACTCATTCTGGCCATCGGGAACCTGATCCTGCGTGTCTGTAAGAATGTGTTTAACATGGGCATCATCATTGGACTGCTCATAATGATAACAAGTGAGTCATTTTTCTCACTATTCAGAGTTTTAATAGCCACCATTAATTCATTTATTTCATAATTTCAAATCATAATTTTATAACGCCAGCATCAAATGAGCAAGAGGAACTTCGGTCCAGCAAGTTTGTGTCATCGAATTTATTTTGGAAGTCGGACTGCTAAACTTCTGCCATTGTTTCCTTGTGCAACGCAAGTTGTTAATAAAAATTCGAAAAGTTATACTCCCAATCTCCCATGGATTTCAGCATGGGCCAGATCTATACAGTGAGCTGCTTGTTGTGACCAACATGAAGTCTAGCGAGAACCTGTGTATGCTCTGAACTTTTTCATAGTAATTGTGTATGATGTGCTCACACACGTGTGCACTGTTAAAAAATCTGTATCCATGGGTGAAGTCAGTGCTTAAAGTGTAAAAAAGAAGTGCTGGACGCTCCTTAACTTTCCCGTCTGTGCTGGTGAAATAGGTCGCAGGACAGCATTGAGAATTGAAAAGAAGTGCATGGACGCCGTCCATGACCATCCAGCCACACTTTAAGCCCTGGGTGAAATTGATGAGAATTGTTGCAATTTTTACAGATTGTATGCTACACATTTCCCCAAGATATATCTTGCATCTGTAATTAACTGACAAGATCCAATTTGTTTTCAGCGATATTCGAGACGTTCTCAATTGCGATATTTGGAATCGGAGCGTATCAAGTCTACGACGTCAGCATCAACAGCTGGGTGGCGCGATTCGAATGGGCTTTTTTCATCGGCATTGCGGCCCTCTTCATCTGCTTCTTCGCTGCAATCGTGTTTATCTATGGAGGCTTACGAATGGTGAAGGAAATGAAAGGATATTCTTCGTATGCGTGATCTGATGTCGGTTTCATATGCGTGATCTGATGTCGACTTCATATGCATGATCTGATGTCGATTTCATATGCATGATCTGATGTCGATTTCAAAGACAACTGTTCTTGATCTGATGTCGGTTTCAAAGACAACTGTTCTTGATCTGGTTTTCAACAAACATTGTTTCACATTTGCAAATGCTGGCTGCTTTCTAATTTTTCTGAGACTGAAGCCATGATGTCCATATTAGTTGATGGAAAGTACTATTATGTAGTTGGTCGCGGTTATATTGCTGTACTGAACAAATATCTGACATTCAATCAAAAAAGACTACACGATTGTCTATCAGTACATTCAGTAGTGATAATCCCAGAGTAAATTTCAAGAAAAATCAATGTTGATTTAATAATTAATTTAAGGAAGAATTTCAAGATAAAGAGGAATAAACGCAGCTAGGAAAGTAGAACCTGAAAGCAGCAGTGGTTACTTTAAGTTGCTCAACTGAATGTTGTTCACTTTTTGGGTAATCTGTTTGATGTTTATATTTCTGGTTTACAACACATGAAGGTGTGTGCAACCGGAAAAATCAAGGGCCACATTAAATCCATAATTCAAACAGGTATTTTATTTGAACAAAGAAGAAGCTGCAGCTTTACACAAGTTTAAATAAACTCCTACATTATTTCATCAACCTTACTGCACTGCAATTTAACTCTCTTCCAGTTCCATGCATACAAATGCAATGCTAGTCCAACTCAAAACAGAAACGTTAGCTTATAACAAAAAATAAAATTTAAATGAGTTGAAATGTTCAAAAGCATATAACAACAGACCATCACCCAAATTCAATTTGCAGCTAAGTAGCGACTGGAGATCAGATTTGAAAAATTTCAACTACATTGATTCACAAGCAACCAATACAACCAGTAAGCCACTTCAACAACTGCTCAAAAACCTAAAAAAGCACAGCATATTTAATACAGATAATAAAACGATGATTTGGCAACACCGCAAACGATGAAATTGTACTATAAAAAAACTCGTGTTATTCCTTCGCCTAATTCTTTCCAATCTTTGTGATATCTGCCTCCAAACTGTCATCATCTTCATCACCCAATTCTTTTCCATCAACATAATCAAACTGCTTTCAAAGTTTTATATAATGGTTTATCAGTTGATTCTAAACTGTGCACGCATTTTTAACATGATACAAATTTGCTTCAAGCATTGTCTTTTTTCACGACTTAACCGACTCTTCAATTTCACTTTATTCAGCTGTTCATTTTTAATGTACACAAACAGCTCTGCCTTTGAACAATTAAAAGCCAAAATTGGCAGAGACGTCTACTACAGTGAAAATTGATTAAAAACACTAATTCGACACTACACTAGTACAATGGAACAATTAGAATTAAGACTTCTACAACACTAGAACACCAAATGTCATTAAGTGTACTTAACTGATGCAAAAAATTACATCAACTACTGCAGTGTCATAAACTATAATACGATTATGAGCATGGCAATGCGCTAGAACAAGTAAGTACGGTAAAGATGGCATAGATGATGATTACAGAATTCCACGATATTAAATACCACTACAAATCCAAAGATAAGTAGTAACAGTCAAATACTGAATGTGTAATAGACCTTATAATTATATTCAATATTACTTGTACTGCATGGACAATAAATACAACAGACTTCATAGTAAATTATCTAGAATTTAAAACTATATTAAATGATCACAGAATGCCTCGTCAAAATTTCCCGCAGGTAAGTAATTGCTAAGAGTATCCCTCGAGTTTCTGTTGCCATTCGAATGTCTTACAAAGCGGCCAGAACAAGAACTCCGACCAAGTCGTTACCGTGAGAGTTAAAAGCGCTAAAATGACAAACACTGCAAACGTATTTTTCACTGGACCACAACCACTAAGCAAACCATTGTTACATGATAAACAACTACAGGGGGCGATGTCCTTGAAGAGGAGCAATTCCCTTCTTCTTCTACCGTCGTACTCCGATGAGGGCAGCCTCCAATTGCCCTGCCGTCTCGACGCTGCGTGGCAGTCGCAGACGACATGAGGAAGCCCTAGCTATAGGACGGTCACCTGGCGACCCTCGACGTCGTAGAGGAAGAGGGCGCTGAAGATGTCGTTGACGAAGTCAGGGTACGACTTCAACAGACGACTGTTGTCCGGACCGAAGTTACACTCGAGCAGGACAGGCTCAATCACCTTCAACCCTAAACACACATCAACCATAACTGAACATTCAGCTGAACAGATAGATTGTAAGCAGCTTTTGGCAATGTACAGAAATATAGAAGACAATTAGGTAACGACCAGCTACATTTGTTTTCAATGCATTTTAGTACATGCTGGTTGTTAAAGGGTTAACCCTTGACCTTCCATTATAACGTCATATCAACCAAAGATTGTATAGTTTCAGTAAAGTACAGCACACCTTTCGTCTACACCAACACAAATATTTTGACCAAGATAATCGGACTGATTTAAACTCTTTCTCTGTATTTCAAAACTATTTGTTCAGTTCTGAATTTTTGCACAAATTTTGTGTATAGTGCTCATTCAAAACATGGAATATGTAATTTATATCAACGAATTGAGAAATTGCAAATCAAATTTGCACTGCTAACCATTCTGAATGTGCCACTTGAGCATAATGTCCACACCATACATGGCTCTGGACTGCGGAGAATGACCAACACCGCGAGGAGGAGGACATTGTGTTGCTGCTGAAAACACGTCACTCAGCACCTTGTGTATCTTACTCTGTTGAGATAAAAAAAAAAGAACGGCTACTAGTAAACACCAAACTAATCTTCACAGCACATATAACAATATCCTAAATATTATGAACACATTCCATGGTTTAGAAACTCAGTGAATCAATCGCTACTATAAATGCACAGCAATATATAAATATTTCCCCAAAATATATGTAAAAGTAAGCTTTTACGTAATGCCATACACACTACACAGATATATATTACAATAAATTACAAATACACTGATTACAGATACCGTGTACCTTGGACTTGAAGATACTCACCACAAGACTAATGTCTAGCATCAGCAGATGAAATATGGCCACAATATTGCATTAGGCAATTACCATCGACAGAGCACATCCAACTGATGGACCACATTATTTTCATATTAACCCGTTTACCGTGTAATAAAAATTTTCTTAGTAAAAATTGGACGAGTTAACTCGGGGATCACGGTAAAGGGGTTAAGCTCTTGTTACAGTTCTAAGATAAACACATCTTGCTGATGCAAATTATTTATATGGCAAATTGATGTTTAACTGTACAATGCAGACAGAATCTTTACATGCATAGGCAAAATTTTGGATGCTTTTACAACAGACAACCACCTGGTATTGCCATGTCCTTTTTGTTAAATTAAAACAGGTACCGATAAGCAACCAGATATACTTTTTTCTTGGATATAATAACAACATATGAGCATCTTTCTTTTAAACCAATGTTTAAAAATATTACCATGACAGAACTCCAGGGTGTGTCCAGATATTGCTGGTTGAACATGTCCACAAAAGTCTCACAAGATATCTACATCATCAACAACAAAATACCAAAACTAACAATCAGTGCAAACTAGAGTATTTAAAGAGTTGAGGGTAATCCATATATTTGCTCACTATCGCAGTTTCCAGAACAGAATTCTACTCTTTTCCATTGTTAATAACTCAAATTTACTTCCATCATGAAAATCTTGTAACAGGCAATTTGCAAATCCACCTGTTGAGAGTTCTGGCATGTAACTATGGCTGGAATCAATCAAACAAGAACATCAGATGTCTCAATAAATCATTAGAACATCATTTCTTATATCCTTCTCCTTGCGTCACGACGTCTACAGAATTAATATGTAGGCCTATGTATGAGCATCATTGAGCATTGAGCTGGTTTGGCGTCATCTCCTTCGCTATGCTCCAGCCAGCCTATCTTTGTGAGCCGTCAATCCGGTATCTATTGTGCTAGCTCGCAAAGTAAAGCCCTTCCACCAACTATTGAAGACTGGTGCCACAAGTCAAGGTGGAAAATAAGAAGAACTGTTACAATGTTAAACTGAATAATATATAACTGGAATTATCGGAAGTTTTTTCATATAAACCAAATTGAATTCCTCTTCCTTAGGTACATGTATCTGACTAGAAATGAAGAGTAGCTACAAAACCTGCTTCATGACGGCATCCTTCCTGTAGTTCATGACAGTGAAATGTTTCTCGTAGTCGTCCAAACTGTCCAGCGAGAAAACTCTACACAAATAGACACAAAAATTAATTCCAAAAAATTACATGACAATCTGATTTTAAAATCCTTTATCCATTCCAAATTCGATACCATGAAATTCTACCTTATTAGGTCTGGGAAACTATAATTATAGTATAAAGTTATCAAACATTTATGTAACAGTATTTTATGAACGTTTGTTTGTCTTCACAATGTCCTGCCCCTAGACAGACCTGTATATCCAAGAATTCACTGAACAGGCTATTCTTCTCTAGATATTCCATCTCGACTTCCTAACAGTTTAGTCTGGTTCCATGTCCATCAGCCCCATCCAGCTGGTTCCATGTCCATCAGCCCCATCTACCATAGCTGACCTTCTGCAAGACTTCATATCCACAGTTGAAGTACTAAGCCGATCACACCATTAGCAGTAATGTTCCTTTTTAAACCGGGTTGTTGCATAGCAACTTGCCATCCTCACACGCTTAAAACAAGCCATAGTACACGAACAACTGACCAAATGGATAACAGTAGCTGGTACTTTTTCTGGCTCGGAGGGAAATGCTAAATCGCAAGAATGTGAAGAAATGAACTACTCACCTGTTGGCAACACGAACAATGAACTTCTTGTGCACAAGTATCTCGAGAGGACAGACGCTAGTCAACATCACGACAAAGCGCAGATCGAACTTGACCAATCCAACATCGTCGCGTTCAAACAAGACCGGGTCTTCAATGTACTTGCACACAATCTGAAACGTTCAAACAAGACCGGGTCTTCAATGTACTTGCACACAATCTGAAACGTTCAAACAAGACCGGGTCTTCAATGTACTTGCACACAATCTGAAACGTTCAAACAAGACCGGGTCTTCAATGTACTTGCACACAATCTGAAACGTTCAAACAAGACCGGGTCTTCAATGTACTTGCACACAATCTGAAACGTTCAAACAAGACCGGGTCTTCAATGTACTTGCACACAATCTGAAACGTTCAAACAAGACCGGGTCTTCAATGTACTTGCACACAATCTGAAACGTTCAAACAAGACCGGGTCTTCAATGTACTTGCACACAATCTGAAACGCTCAAACAAGACCGGGTCTTCAATGTACTTGCACACAATCTGAAACGCTCAAACAAGACCGGGTCTTCAATGTACTTGCACACAATCTGAAACGTTCAAACAAGACCGGGTCTTCAATGTACTTGCACACAATCTGAAACGTTCAAACAAGACCGGGTCTTCAATGTACTTGCACACAATCTGAAACGTTCAAACAAGACCGGGTCTTCAATGTACTTGCACACAATCTGAAACGTTCAAACAAGACCGGGTCTTCAATGTACTTGCACACAATCTGAAACGTTCAAACAAGACCGGGTCTTCAATGTACTTGCACACAATCTGAAACGTTCAAACAAGACCGGGTCTTCAATGTACTTGCACACAATCTGAAACGTTCAAACAAGACCGGGTCTTCAATGTACTTGCACACAATCTGAAACGTTCAAACAAGACCGGGTCTTCAATGTACTTGCACACAATCTGAAACGTTCAAACAAGACCGGGTCTTCAATGTACTTGCACACAATCTGAAACGTTCAAACAAGACCGGGTCTTCAATGTACTTGCACACAATCTGAAACGTTCAAACAAGACCGGGTCTTCAATGTACTTGCACACAATCTGAAACGTTCAAACAAGACCGGGTCTTCAATGTACTTGCACACAATCTGAAACGCTCAAACAAGACCGGGTCTTCAATGTACTTACACACAATCTGAAACGTCAACCAACGATAGAGTGAGTTGGTGTTTTCAACTTAGCAAGCAAGTGACTAATGCATGAAGTCCCATCGTCAATGCAGTCATTCATAACCAAGTTCAGTTGAAACAGACCAGACAATGAAATTTTAACCAAATCTCTGTCTGTACACCAGGCAAGCCATTATATTAAGTACTACAAAATAATATAAACCAAGGTACTCATGTATAAATCATAGTGAACTGCAAGGTTAGTAAAACACATTATTCACCACACAAACACATACCAATACCATGACATAGGGTTCAACCAAGAATATCAACACCAATGCCTCACCCATTACATGCCTTTTAATTACCTCATACAAGCACCAACTATGCAGCCTACATGATCTTAAAAGATAGCACCACTGCCAAGCTGATCCTCATTGGTGGTAGATGACCTCTAAATGGTGTAATATCTTACATTTAAAGTCACTCCATATGAGCACTTTGTGCATCCAATGCACAAACTGAAATTACCAAAGTGTTGAGGCCACAATCAGAGGCCTAACTGTATGGCAGAAAGCCAATCACAACTTATGCAGTCACATATGCAAGATAACAGTTACAACATGCAACAGAAAACTTCTAAATGTGCAAGATATCATAAAACAATACCAAATTAAGACAAATAATGCATAAAAATACAAAGGTGAGTCAATACTTGACATGACTGCAGATATGTGTTTGACTGTATGCATGGCATCCAATACAGCGATATGATCAGATTATCAGCTTGATACTATCCTCATCAAAACATAAAAAAATTGTTAATCTTCGATTTCTGCAAAATGCACAACAGACCTTAGGGCCAGATTCCGAAAGTCTAAGGATGCAGTTCAGATCGTTGGTGACGTGGGTGTCAATGCCACGAGCCAGATTGTATGGCTTACAGATCCAATGGTTGTCCAGTCCTCTACAACCAAATAATGACACACACAAAGTAAGATACATAACAGTGTCGCATTTATCTGCTCTACTGCATGTACAAGAGGAAATCTATTGGAAAGTTCAGCATGCACCCCATGAAAAGTGACTACACAAATAAATTTCGCTCGCTGGCTCAAATACATAATAGAAAGAGCAAGTGCTGTTGCGTAATTCATGGCCAATGTAGCCACTGGAAGTGATGACTGGCAGACATGTCAGTGATCAACAGTGTATCTGCCAAGGCATAGATGGTCTGGGATCACATCTACATGTAAATATAATGTGCATCTTTGACATTAAAGAAATTATAATCAAGCTCACAATAACATATCTCCACAAGTCTCTGGAAAATTATGCATTAGTCTGTATCTGGATCACTTCGATTTTGCTTCTTTTTTATTGTGTTTCAAATACTGGAAATAATTCAGCATGTCTTCTGAAAATTGGACAGTTTATATATAATAGGATACCATCCCCCACAACTACAAAAAAATTTCTGCCTAATACGGAATTTAACTTCTGAACTCTAGTTAATTGTCCGGCTCACTAACCCCTACACAATCACACACCCACATTGCAGACTTATGTGGGTGCGTGACATTTTTACAACTAATAATAATAATCAAATATGTCAAAATTTTCATACCTAGCTTCTCTGTGTTGGAAATACGACACAAAGTGTGGGATCTCAGTCTTCAAGTCAAACGTGGCTGGGAGCCAGAGAGGCAGAGCTTCGAGTGTAGTGTGATCGATGGCAACACCGTTGACAGCTCGACGAGAAATGACAGCCAACATGTTCTTCACAGTCAAGACCATCTCAAACGGAAACTGATTAATGAACTGCGCTGAAGAATCCTCACTGAAAGATCTTAAATAACAATGCAGAAAGCAAATTAAAGGATCAGTGACAAAACACTACAGATAGTAAAAGTCTACAAGCATTATCAAACTTTGTCAAATCGTAAAATATTTAAAACAGTGTTCCCACTTAGCTTTAACCATGCATTTTAATTTTGAATTTTCTGTATCATAAGCTCATCATAATATCCTCAACTAGTGGCTTTAAGTTTCTTTCACAAGTCAGCAAGTCTTTGCATGTGAAAAACAAGCAAGACTTTGCAACTGTAAAAATTTCCGAAGGCATTGATTCCACAGCTCCAAGATGCAACTTACTTACCACCAGTTCCAAGATGGCAGCTTGGTTTTGCAAAACGCCATATCATGTAAAATCTTATAATGTAACTCTACATCTCTTTCATGCAACAATGCCTTTTTTCCCATTTTTGGTTATTTAATTGATATATAACATATATCTGTATTTAACCTACTTGAAATCTTTCAGATAATGCTTAGTCCAGACAACATCAGCCTCTTCCAACGATTCAACCAACTCAAATCGAGGATCCGTCAGATTCTTCACGATCTGGTCAATGTCTGAGTAGACTCGGATATTCCGGTCGGTTGGCAGGCCAACGAACGACACCAGCAAATTGGGAAGACTCTCGTGAACAGAAAACTTCTACAAATAATTTTAAAAATATAAGATATGAAACCAAATTTTTAAAACAAAGTAAAATGAGCAGCAAAAATGAATCTGGAACTTAAAAAGTGCAAAGCCAATACTCGGTTAGCACTTCATTTAAAAAGAAAAAAACTTCCTAAAATTAGTAGAAACAATTTACTCAATACAGATGCAACCTGTACAACATGAATACAATAAACACAATACACTATGGCACCAATCTGAGACGCTCTGAGAAAGCGTTGATTTAAACACCGACCCTGTTGAACAGCTGTTCATCCTCCTTCTGATCAAAGCTCAGGTGACGCATGTCATCCGGTTGCCACGGCAACAGCAGCAGCTTCCTCGTCAGGCCGTCACAGGTCCGACTGTTCAGGTAGTCTCTCGTCAGTTCGTCTGCAATGTACAAACATGATGATTAATCAGACCATGATGATTCCATCAGAGCACACGACTCCACTCGACTATTCTTGAGCAGAAAAAAAGATGCTGCACCACTGTGCAATCAATGCCAACCAACTCTGTCTTCTGCTGTGTGGGACAATCCTCCGTGACAAGTCATCCAATGCATCCGATCAACGGGGAAAAATCAAACATCAAAAGCAAACCTTCAAATTTTTTTCACCATATCCATTTCGAATACATAAAGCGCTAAGGTGTTCTATCCGCAAAGGCATTTCAATGCACAGCTGATATCAAGTAAACAGAAATCAGCAGCAAAGGACTGATCAGACCAGACACAAACCTCCTGGCTCCAGGTCAGAGATTGGCCACATAATGGTGTACGTAGTCTTCGTCTGGACATAGCAGAATGGAACCATTCGGACAGTTGGCTCATCAGAATGCTGAATACGACATCCAAATTCATCCATTATGTACCAGAGAGGAACAGCTGCCTCCGTACCCTAGTAACATGACAATCAGTTAATGTAATAATAACAATGAGGAGCTCAGTATCATAATCTGAAATTCACGACGTATTCGTTTACTCTATAGTAAGCAGAACATAGTGAGATATGAAAGCGCAGTCATAAAAAGAGCTTACTTGCAAATTATTAATGATATGACAGTTGTAGAGGCTGCATTAGCTCTTATTTATCAGCGCACCATAACCTGCCAAACAGTTACAGCGCGAGCTATACAATTTTAACAGGTTGCATTAAGAACATGGGAGTTATTAAGCAGGTTGAAGGAGTCAAATGTAAGAAGACATTAAAACTTCAAAAGAATTTTTTCCCAGGTCATAAGGCAGGTCAAGCGTAAAGTAGCCAGGCCAAATGACCTGCCATGACCTATGGTGGTGGTGCTAGAGATTTGTTCACATGAAGAACAACACACCGTTTATGCAAGTCAAAAAGGGGGCATACATGTAGAGCAAACTGGCAATTGACTCTTTTGACTACAAGTACAAAACAAGAATAACTTCACTCTGCGACCTGGTGATCAAGAGACCACAGCCGATGCAGTGCACCAGCATAAGAAATGATTTTATGGCTGAAAAAATGGATAAAACTTTAGTCAAATTTAAATAAAATTTCTTCTTCTTCTTAAAATCCCTGGGCTCTGCCCGTCGGAGTCCGACGCCACTCTCTGACTGAGTCTGTCTTGCGTCATGCTCCCCAGCTTCAACCGATCTGGTCAGCAGGTCTGCTCCATACCATTAACATCTTGGAGCACCTAGACCACTTAGACCACCTTGTCTGATTGCAGAGAATATTGGGAGAGAGGCATGAAGGACAACCTGGGTCAATGCCCGTATGTGTCCCACGCTCTCTCCTCCGACTCTCTCCACCGGTCTGTCCTGACCAGCCTGCGCATGTCTGCTTCACATCATGACACCTTGAAGCATCTGGGTTTCACTCATCCTCAAACAGGAACCCTACCAAAAGCAATCCATCTGTAAGCCATATCAAGTTCCACGTAACAAATTTTAAAAATGAGGCCTCACATGCTCAAATAACAAATAAAATCTACATGTAGATCTGTGTTGTGGACCATACTATTATAACTTGCTGACATGTTAGGAAACGCCTGAAGACTATGCTATTCGTTAGCGGCAGTGCTAACTAGGGTCGGGAGTGCTACTGAATCTGTGAGCGGCGCTATATAAATGTTCAATTACAATTACAATGTTAAAATAATGTGTGCTAAGATTTTTGTGTTAATTAGTTTATACAAAAGTTCTAAACTGAGAAAACACTAGAAATCTACTAACCAGTTCAGCAGTTGCCAAGTTGTATGTCTGGTTAAACCTAAGAAATCAACAATGAAAATTCCAGTATCTTGAAGATATAAATATCAACCAAAAAAGGCATTAAAGACGGTAAATAATGGTGCAGCCTGATGATTTAACCTCTAAATCTGAGCATGTACTAAAATGTATGGAAAAAACGCAAATGCAAAGCTCTCTTGTTGTTAAAGGCTAAACCATATCTAAACTTATCTCAAGTCAGGTGATTACTTATCTCCACAAGACCACAAAAATGACAGATCTGTTAAGATTCTGCATGGGTGGAGTTTATCAGGGGGCTGGAAGGGGCTAAGCCCCCTAAGAAGGCGCAGACTCACATTTTTTACCGTGTAAATGGTATATTTTCACGGGCTTAGCCTCCCCCCAAGAAAAAAAGGTAATCAACTTTTGGGGCCACAAAAAATACGAAAATCTTTTTCGGCCCGCTTATTCTGGACCAAGTCTCAGCCCTAACAAAGCCCAAGTTCTTTTACAGCCCCCCCCCCCCCAAGAACGGAAATCAAACTCCGCCCATGAGAATCTGTGTTCATTCTTATCAGCTTGATGAAGAGAATTAACAAAACGTGAATGATTGACTCAAAACTTCAGCGCTCTCACTTCCACATTTCCTTGAGGACGTCTTCCACAACTTGAAACTGGTTGCGGTCCTTCATCTCAACGTTCATCAGTTCCGCCATCCTCGGCAGCAAGCCAGGCATCGTCTCAAGGTGATTCCTTGCCTGGTCCAAACGGTAAGTCCACGCATGATCAATCAGATAGATACTGCAACATTCAAACATTCATATAATCACCTTTATTCAAACAACATATACCATATTAGCCAACGTCATTTGAGATTCTGCAAACCCGGATGGGATCAGAACTATCAGCAATTAAAAATCTGAAGTATCAAATTAGACTTTAATTTTGCTCATAAGCAACTTTTAACAATTACGGTAAGCAATTTTACAGCTGCTTGTCAGGCTATGTTGGGTGCTGGCTAAAGGTTCCTAATAACTACCGTAAACGATTCTCAGGCATTACAACTCGGCAACAAAAACGCATTCAGCATTCCAGCTAGCCTAGAGAGCAACTCCGTTTAGTTTCTCTTGAAGCAGCACAACATAGATTTTATAATTCCAATTATAAACAACAGTTAAGACTCACTGCTGTGGGTCTTTCTGGCTGATTGGTTGGCATGCAATCACTCTCCACGACAACGATGAATTGTCGACGTATGTCAGCTGCTGTCCACTGCCATCGATATCAATGGCCTGCTCTTCATCTGTCTCGTCTATCTCCTCTTCGTCCATATCCGGTTCTTCCACAACTTGTTGTATAATGAAATCGATGCCAGCATCAAACTTCTGAAGATAAAAGTTGCACGCAAAACTACATGCGTTGCATACTCCACACTCCATCATAAAAATGGTCAGTTACTAAAGCATTTATACAGGAGTTTCTGCATGACTGACAGCACTGTCCATTCTCAAAACTTGTTTCATGCAGCTACTTTCTACTCATGACTGAAAATTGAACTCTTCAAGCAACCCTATCCCGATTCCAGTCAGGTTCCACCACACGACCACCATCATCACCGAGCCCCACCGTATCACCACGCTGCCTTCTCGGCTTGATCTCCTTGGATTCTGACCTGGCACCGAAACGAACAGAGCAGCTTGGCTATTGTAAACTTGATTTGATATAGCGCCAGTCCTAAGCTGACGTAGCCTTTGTGGGCGCTGAGAAATTCTCAAAGATACTCAAAGATTTACATTACCACTTCTTTCTTACTCTGCAAAGAAACAACACGCCGCCACTCTTCTTGTTTATAAGACTTGGAAAAGTAGCATTGAGCACCGAGAACATAGAGAGTAAGCTCGGTACAGTGCTTAAAAACTGAGCAAAACAAAATGTGAGCGATAAAATAAGAATGATCAACGCAAGACGATTGGGTATCTCGATTTATACCTCCAATTTCAGTTTTATAAACAGACTGTTCCACAGATGCTCCGGAATTCCGGACTGTTCCAGCTGAACTTTGTGCAAAGAAACAAATTCTTCCATATTTTCGCAGCCAGATTTTGCATGCGGCATATCAAAAACAAAAACCCTCGAATATTATCTGTGCTTCGTCGACCACAGAGTATATATCAATACCTCCACTCATTTACGTCATTAACTTAAATGGAGATCTCAAACCCAGCGGTTGCCGTCCGCCGAAAACGGCCATTAAATTTTTCCCGCCCTCGACCTCAAAGCACGGGGACTAGATTAAACACTGCAGGAGTGCGGATGGCCATAACTCATACTTATAATATTATATCAAGCCCCTCACCGTCCGTTCTTCCCACTGACAGTCTGCTGTCAGACGGTGTGCTGATCATAGCGGAGTCGCGATCGAGGTGGGAGGTTCAAAATCTTAACGCGTCAGAAACTGTATCAATGATAGCAATAATGGTATCGACTTATTCCAGAGGTGGCGCCAGACATTTTGCAACCACCGCAAATCAGAGGCAGTCATAGCCTACAAGCCCTACATTATTAAGTTTAACCGTGCAGAGTACGATTTATACTCCAAATAGATACTTTTTACCAGACATTAATTTTGCTCTGGCATGCGCTGCCGTACCACCTCTACTCTTATGACTTACTCACTGCATCGCTTAATATAATCATAATATCAACCATAAACTGAATCTCTCGAACAGTACTAGGCCTATTATACTCAAAGTTAAAAGCAGTGTATCAGCATGATTGCAATTGCCATGATCATGTCGATCAGCCATAAATTTAAATGGGTTTGTTGTCCATCGAGGCCAATAAAAGAAAGTTGAACTATGCACAGCCCAGTGATTGATCTAGGCGTCTCTGGGGTTCTGAAGTTCCCCTCCCCAGGAATGAATTTTCCGCGCGAGATGTTGTATTCATTCCCCTCCCAAACTAAAGGAGTAGCAATTCCCATCCACTCCCCCCCTCAAAAAAAATCCCAGACGTATCTTTTTACCAGTTTATTTTTGCACAGAAAATGGTGACATTTTCTTAGATTTTTACCGAATGACAAATTTTGTCCGAATGAGTAAAAAATAGTCGTCAGAAACAATGGACGATCACAATATATAAGGTGTCATCAGCAGCTCATCAGCGAACGGCTGCCGTCTACACAAAAGTCAGCTCAGAACGACCGTTTCCAGAAACCCGAACCCTGGGTCCGCCAGTGGCGTAGCCAGGAATTTATGATGGGGGGTTTCATGGCCGGATGCTTGTTTTTTCTTATATAAGTGGACAAATAACCTTTTAAAAACGTTTTTTCCTAAGCCATTGAGAGTTTTAACCCCAAACCCTCTTGTCTACGCCACTGGGGTCCTCTGTAATCATCTATAGGCCTACGTGCATGATGATAGACCAGTGGGTTCTCGGAATTAAAAGATCAATGGAGGGTAATTAAAGCACCGGGGCCACACTAGCCTTAATGCGACCCTGCATGCCTAGGCCTAGGCCTACTACAGTTCCATTTACGCGGCAATTGATTGATACCTTGCATTATGATTAGATGATCAGAGTATATGCTCTACAGAAGTCTTTAGACAACAATGATTAATTTGATTATGCTCAGTATAATAGGCCTACTCGGTTTATTTGGTATACATACACAAAGAACAGTAATTTCGTATTCAAAGCGATATCAGTTCTTCCGAATGCTAGATGGCTTTTCCTTCGTGCATCATATATCCGCCTCCGTCCTCCGCTGGGCGGCCGGGGTGCTGCATGACTTCAAGAATTTCGCCGTTGGATCAATCATTTCTATGTATTAGATATTGCGAGATAGGCAACGACGCGTGTAACACAGCAAGTGCAATTTAGTTTTTTTTCTATATTATTTCGTCCAGAGCTTATATGCACATCAGACATAAATCAGTGAAGGCAAAGATTGGGTTTATTTACAGATCGAAACTCATATAATGCTGACTGCATGCATGAAGCTATAGATCTATAGAGAGATTCAAGTGAGCAGAAGAGGTATAATGACTATAATCTTTTCTATTCTATTCTATTTGCAGCAGCGTGTCTTAAAGAACAAGTCAATGTAACATGCTGAACACAAGCTGTTTGAAAAATCTAGAATAGGTTGATAACAATCATAGTTAGTGCAGTATTTTCTTTATAAACGAAAGCTTCTAATAATGAGAAAAACTAAAAGAAAGTGAAGTATACCGTATAGGTCTACTGTTGAGAAGCTTGAAACAGCTATGGAAGATTTAAATAAAACAACTTGAGTAAGGATCCTGTCAGTGACAGGTCATAATACACTGACATACGAAGGTAGATGCAAATCCAGTGCAAGACCTAACGCGTATAGACCTAGACCTACTGGGATATACGCGGTCGTTCTTGGCGAATCCGCCGATAATTCGCGATACAGCAGCACTGTAACAGCAGCTTCTTGATCAGAATCCTCGGGGGGGGGGGAGGAACTGCAGCAAAGATGGAGACAATAAATTTATAGTCGAGACGCTCAGCACAAACGCATGGCAAGCCTGGATAAAGGAGGAGGGCGTCGCTAATGGTCTTTGTTATCACACAGCTGCGTTAATATGCAACTACTACTACTACTACTAGGCCTACTACTACTACTACTGCTACTGCTACTGCTACTGCTGCTGCTGCTGCTGCTACTGCTACTGCTACTGCTACTGCTGCTGCTGCTGCTGCTGCTGCTACTGCTACTGCTACTGCTACTACTACTACTACTACTACTACTACTACTACTACTACTACTACTACTACTACTACTACTACTACTACTACTACTACTACTACTACTACTACTACTACTACTACTACTATGGGTTGCATAGCTTATCTACATCTATCTCTTCTTAAGACCTATTTCTTCTCTCGTGGTTCTCGAACTGGGATCGAGCGCTACACAATGGTTATGGCTGTGAGTGGCGCTATGCAAATTACAAATTAGACCTACATTAATTACATCACATTACATTACATTCCATACCATAGCATTATCAAAGTGCAGTGGTATATTGTATTGTATTGCATTGACCTGATAGCCAATCCAGCTTGGCCTTACTTCTGGTGTGCCATCACTTATTATATTATAATTGATGCCTCGCTCATTATACCTCGGCGCAATAAAAGTTACTATTAAAAATTACAAATACAATTGCAGTTGACGTTTGTGATTTATGCATAGGCTTTGTCTATGACTCTATGTATACCCGATGAGTTAACATGGGTATTAATGGTATTGCGTCTATGTATAATTGTATAAGCTTATACGGAGTCAATGTGTTTTCCCTCTTTCAATGGTGACTGGATGGTCGACTGTGATAGCCAGAATCATATATGATAACAGGAGCCACGGATTAATTAAGTGACTCAAGCGGGCACAAGCAGCGTCCCTGGCGCCACCTGGCATCAGCTGGTACTCTGACGACAAGAATTTTAATGGAATTGGCGATGATTTAAATGATGTCCAAACGACTAACACGACTCTATCGCAATCGATGCACGTATAGCCTACTTGTTTCTGAGCAGCACTGGACTCAAGAGATAAAAATGCAGTCTCATAATTATTTCTTTTAAGCACTTCTATGTCGCCAATGTCAGGAATCAGTTGATAGCCGTCGCTATTATGAAAAAAATCTTTGTTCAAAAACTCCCTGAAGAAATGAATTTCTTTTGGTTTTGAACTAAGCTCAACTTCAGGTTGAGTTTAGTCTAAAGCCAAAACTGGAGCTCACGAATATTTGCATGCATGCAAAAATGATGCAATGTAGGCCTATTATAATAGGCCCATATTATAGGCATAAATATATAATAAAAATGTATATTATATAATATTGCATATTATATATAATATGATATCATATACACGTAGGTTATATATGTATATAGATATAATAATATATAATTATAGCCTATATAGTGTGCTTCTATGAACATATAGGCCCTAGGCCTAGACTAACAAACATATTTAGCCTACATATTAATGGGCACATGTAATTTGCAATGTGATGATCGCCATTCGTTGAGGATCGCATTTGTTCACCGATCAGCACTGAAGAGTCTTGTTTAGGATTTTCAGATCATGCGACGGTGGACTGAATGGAATGAGCATCAATTCGTCCGATGATCATATCGACGAATTATTATGTTCCGACTTTAACGAACGAGCGAACGAACGAACGCCATCACCCGGCCCGGGTGCACTCTGGCATTTTAAGCTTCCCATCGGTCAATCCACGCAGTTTGGAACAGGCTGCAGAGGCCTATCGCAGTAAGGTCTGCATTATACAATCTAAGACACATCCAGTCAGTGTGAGAATTTTCTGGTTTGGGATTCACCCCTAGTCTTTCTTAATATCCACAGTAAAGTTTTCATTGTATGACGCAACTCCACATAAATCAATGTCTGACTCCCATGCAGCTATTTTTCTACACTTCTCATACTGCACCCAGTGCATCTATGAATTCTCCTAATAAATATCGTCAGGCACATACAAAAGCTTGTAAAGGAAGTTAATCATCATGAAATAATTAAGTTTTCCCACTAATTCCCACCATGGTTTCCAAATTGCCGATGTTAAAGAAAATTCGTATGTATTTTTACATTGTAGGCTAAAGTTTTTATGCCGGTGGCAAGGCTTAACCTTTTTCAATTGGTCTGAAACTTGGTACAGTTGAACAAAATGATAAATGGAATGGGAAAATTGCCAGGGAGTAGTATTTTGAGAAACTTTTTGAAAATCCATTACAATCTGGAGCACCCGACTGTGCAAGGAACGTAATATGCTTGTTGCTGTTTAACGACACTGTCATATCAAAGATGATCCAGAGCCTCAGTAATAGAAGGCTCTGGAAAGAAGGGGTTGTGCAGTTCTAAAAATTTCTTTACAACAAGATTGAAAACAAATTTGTCTAAAAATAGTGTTATTGACAGATGCATTTTCAATTATATTTAGCTATAGACCTACGTGACTTTAACTGCTGTTCTCTATCATGGTTTTTTAAATGTATGTATTCGTTTTGTTAGGCCTATGCAGTGTGCACTGTAATGCATGATCGAGCGCTTGACATATGCAAATAAATGCTACTTGCATACTTACTTACTTACTTGTCTACTTGCTAGTTGCTTACTTGCTTACTTACTTATTTACTTACTTACTTACTTACTTACTTACTTTAAATTCCCTCAACGGGAGTGCTCAGGATGTTTCAAATCGTCTGCTCAACTGGCGCCCCTAGCGAACTCAGTCGTAGAACGCATTCACTGCCAGTGCGCTGTCGTTGGAGAAAGGTAGACAGACAGATGGAGGCAAAGAGGGACAGACAGACATACTTACAGACAGACAGAGGCAGAGAGACCGACAGACATACACACAGACATACAGACAGACGGACAGAGGCAGAAAGACAGACAGAGACAGAGAGATAAATGACCACTGCTTTTCTGGATTGGCTCAGTTGACTGCTCGTATTTTAATCTCTACTTATAACAATCTAGTCAATTATCTAAACAATTAATAATACCCACAAAACGTCCAACAACTGTAGCTGGATTATGTAACGGTTACATGGACATCCTTATGGGATGGGGGTATTGGGGGTGGGGTGGGTGGGAGGTTGTGATGGTCCATCTCACAACGACCTTCTTGATCTGCACGTATACACTATACAGCCCGCATTTTATAACGAAATAGCAAAGTATAGATCATGTCTATAATATTAGCCAGAAGCTCACAATCCGTAACGTAAAATGACTGATTATTTGTCTCGTGCCCGTTTTATGAACATTATCGGGCGACTTAGATCTATGATAATAATTTAACATAACATAGGCCTATGATGATTTAACATAATAGAACAGTATTAGCAACAAATTTCGTCATCGAATCATAGATTCATTCGACTCGTGCATTCTAATATCGAGGATCCGTGTGCGCGTGCGTGCGTGTGCGCGTGAGTGTGTAGGCTGATTTTAAATGCACGCAGCTGTTCATATGGTATACGAAATGGAAATTCTATTATTTTAAAAGAAAAATTCCGATCGTATAATGCATCGTCGAGAGACATAAGGACGCAGACAGAAAAGAAAAAGAAGACTGAGCGAGACAGACAGACAGAAAGACAGACAGACAGGCAGACAGAGATAGAATGAGAGAGAGAAAGAGCAGAGGCCGCTTCATTTCTCATACGTGAGCCCAGTTACAGCACACACCGACTACTCCGCGTCTATGCTAACATATTGCGTGTGTGTGTATATATATATATGTATATATGCGTATATATATATTTATATGTAAATATATACGTGGAGTTTTTCGACTGGGGGCGACTCTCCTGCACGAGAGATGGATGTGTTCAAACTGAAAACAATTTTTCAACGTGACAGGCCACGGTTTGCGTCGTTTGTCGCGTTGCAATGTATTATCGCAGCATGTGACGGGTAATTAATGGGACTGCGCGCTGGCCGACCAGAGTCCCTGAGTACGCAGACCGAATCGGAAACCAGCTCCGGCCGCCGTCGGGACAGCGAGAGCCCGGCCAGCCGCCCTCCCTTCGGCTTACGATATACACAGACTGCGTGTAATTAATGGTGTATGCGTGCATGCGTGCGTGCGTGTGGTGGTGGTTGGGGGTGGTTGGGGTGGGGAGAGAGGGTTGGTTCGCATACTACGAGGGGATCGAGGCCTCATCGCCGTTGCATCCTGAGAGACATAGAGAAATAGAAAGACAAGGACAGACAGATACACACACACAGACACACACACACACACGTGCACACACACAGAGAGAAGTCGACAGAGGCAACAAGTTATACGCGGACAGTCTGAGACAGAGACAGAGAGACAAACAGAGAAATTGACAGATATGCAACTAGACATTTTGCCCAGACAGCGAAAAAGTGACAGATCTAGAGGCAGATCCAGGCAGACGGGGAGAGAGAGAGAAAAGAGAGAGGGAATGAGAGAGAAACAGAGATACAGAGATACAGAGATACAGAGAGAGAGAGAGAGAGAGAGAGAGAGAGAGAGAGAGAGAGAGAGAGAGAGAGAGAGAGAGAGAGAGAGAGAGAGAGAGGGAGGGAGGGAGAGAGAGAGAGAGAGGGAGAGAGAGAGAGAGAGAGAGAGAGAGAGAGAGAGAGAGAGAGAGAGAGAGAGAGAGAGAGAGAGAGAGAGAGAGAGAGAGAGAGAGAGCGAAAGAAAGAGAAAGAGACAAAGAGTCAGAGTGAGAGAGTGAGAATGAGAGAAACAGAAAGACAGAGAAAGAGAGAGACAGAGACAGAGACAGAGAGACAGAGACAGATAGACAGAGAGACAGAGACCAACATATTCCGTTCATGCGTAGTTCAACTGGTGTATGCGAGTTACATAATATCGCTCTTTCGTTCATGTGTATCATTGTTTTGTTCAAACACGAGGTGCATAATGAAATGTAACTGCTTAGCATCAACTCACAAATGATCGCTCACTTCTACAGGTCATTAGACTTATAAGCAGCTTTATTAAGTCACTTTGCTTTGCATGTAATTACATGCACGCTTTTAAATTAGCTGCAATTAGGCATCTCGGTTTAATATAACACTCCTGTGTAATGTAAATGAATCAGATGTAGCCTATACGATTGCATGGTGCTCATATTTAGCGCCCCTTCAATGCTACTACTCAGGAGCGCTCCCGACCCAACCTCGGCTGAAAAGTACTGTTTTAAGACTGCGGTCATTTTTGAAATGATGGAATGCCACGTCTATAGGCTACAGATAAATCAGATGAATTGCTTGCAGGGCAGCAGGAGGGGGTTTAATCCTCCGACACTTGTTGTGACCAAAGCTTTACTTCAAACGGAACAAAATTAGAAAAGTAACGATAGCAAGACTGCGAACCGTTGTGATTAAACTGGGCCACATTCGCAAAATGTTCCATGTCAACGATATACACGCTGAGATAAGACAGAGATCGTTATGTTCACCATAAATCCATCATTCTGTGCAAATCAGTAGATATGCAAGTATATAATTATGTATCCCACAATAATGTGTATTTACAAAACTATACACATCACAGAGAGATTCCAGTAACAAAAATAAGTGTTAGATTGATTATTGTGGGATTGGATGACAGCAACTGTGGTGACATAAACCGAGTCACAGACGGTGAAAAGGAGAACGAATGTAGGCCTATACAGTCCCTTCGATCTATCCACACCTTCTCTGCAGCTGCAGTAGGGAGTCTAGGGACACCGTACACGACTGTAACGCCCATGCATAGGCGTTGAATATAGAATATAATTATACAATAATTACACATGCATAGCTTGTTGAACTGTACAATGATAGACGTGTATTATACACGTGCTTTTAAAGCAGACCGGCGAGGCTCCTCATGTAGAATTAAAATTCTTTAAGAGATGCTTAAAAATCATATTTGATCAATGTTTTCGCATACTATAGACTATAGACGAACACAAAAGGGTCTCTCGCTGGGGGGAGTGGGAGAGTAAGGGAGTGGGGGAGTGGGGGAGTGATGGAGTGGGGGAGTGGGGGTCGTTCGTCACCAACAACGATGACGTCACTCCTGCGTCGTCGTTGTCGTCGTCGTTGCCGTCGTCGTTGTCGTTCATAGTTTTCCTCATCAATCGCATCAATCGAAGTCATCGTCAAAAATGTTCAAACAGTCATCTTTAAGGTCGAATGCATTCGTCAACGAAATCCCAACTTATTTCGCATATAATTAGCCTATAAGATAATAATTAGATTTGTTATTGAAACGCCTGCTCCTCGTTCCAAGTGTTCTGCAAGAGATCATTGCATGCCAAGCAAGAGGTATACGCCCTACACATTTGCCCGGAAATGTAGGTCTATGTCTTTAAAGTTGAGTGCTACCTGTAAAAGATGTGTTTGTTTGCAATGACTATTAGGAACACAGCAGATAGCGCAGAGGTATAAGAGCGAACAGCAACGATAATAGGGAAACACTTCGTAGAACGACCGACATGTAGCCCTGCAATGGCGGATGCTGTGTGATAACGGTTTCTGAAGGAGCAAGTCATTATGTAGCAAATGCAATTGGTCATTAATTGCGTATATAGGTCGATTTCTCTACAAAGATTCCGAAGAATCGAATGAAGCATAAACGTTCTAAGCTTATTAATTTATCAATTATTGCTGTTGAGTTTCTTTGCTCGCGAATGCCGACCGGAACTTCATCGTGCGCACGCCATTGCCATAATTTATATAGCAGCACTGCAGTATAGGCAATACAGGACGTTTCAGTAACTCGGATCATCTGCCACCAAAATGCAGGCTCAAAAGCTGGAGGACTAATATATATATATATATACAGTGTATAACTGTATATATATTATAGGCCTGCGTTTAGTGCCTACGTGACGTTACTTGTTAACCTCCGCAGATTTATCGTATGATTAATTTGCTATAATATATAGGGTTGTTGTAAGACCAAGCGCACATGCATACATGATCCCATGCATGTACACGTATATACGGCCTACACTATTATAACTCTATGGGTTTATAATCTGCGATGAAGGAGGGATCTTTGAAGAAGACAGATGATCTTTTGACTTATTATTTTCGTACTAAGTCTAAGAGCTGCGGGTATACATCTGTAAAAACCCAATAATGTATAGCCTAGTATACGTTCTGCCTTGAAACTCATGAGGTGTTATCGTGCAGACGAAACTATATTTGGTCGGTGATATAACGTGTATATATATACCCTATTACAAAATGTAAAATTTAAATGTACTCGGATTTTATATAGCGGCCATATTTGGTCTCGACCCTGCAACATGCTCAGTTTTCAATGAATTACGAGTTAACAAGTGCACATAATACGCGTCTCTGTCACTTGATCAGTTGTTCTGATTTCACTCTCGGGTCATCTGTTTCTGTAGATGTCAAGCTGCAATTCACCTTTCAATTATCTATCCACTGCTTATTGATGATAATTATATAATCATCATTTCAATTATACTTCACTATATCGTTTGAGTTGTACAGTAATTAACGCCCGTGTTCAGCTTCTCTTCAAGTGCATGCGTCGGATCGTGTATATACAATTATACTGTTTTATACATGTACCTGAAATTTCAGTTGCAAAAGTGTTAACAATGTAGTAGTGTAGGAGTTGCCAGATGAAGTGCAAACATGCAAGAGGCGTCATTCCCCCCCAAAACGAAGGGGGCTAGGTTCGATTCCAGACAATCAACGGACGACGCATCGCTTAACAATAGCTTAGGCTACTGCTGCATGGCAGGCTTGCAGTGGATAGGCCAAGAGTAATTGTTATTGTGAGTTGTGTAATTTAGTGACAGTTGTATCATAATGGTGGTTGAGTGCCATAATAAGCCGATACTTTATTTCCAAACATCTGAATAGACTATTTCAGTTTCAGTCACATCAATTAGCCTATACAAGCACTGCAGACCGTTCGAGTCTACTTATAATGTGCTTAAAAGAGTCAAATAAGCAGAAAGTTTCACACAGTAAGACAATCTATCATGCTCTCAATGGTATGGGAAAACGTCAATTCCTACTCGTTGATTCATTCTACAGTATGTTTTATCGTTATAGTCTATGCATGTATACGCTATACATGCATACATGAGTCCAAGTATGTATCTACAGGGTGGCTCAGTAAAAAAATGTCCCACCGGATAAAATGTGATATCTTCGCAAACGAATGAAATTTTTCTGCAAAAATTTTCAAATTTGCATGGGAATGAATTTCCAACAATTCCGGAGAGTCTCACTTGAAACTTTCATGTTCACAAAAATTACAGCTCTGTTTTAAACTTTCGATTCCTTTTTTCAAATTTCCGCTGAAAATTAAACGTCACTTGTAGATTTCCATGCCAAATAGGCTAAAATCACTTTTTGCTACTACCTCTTGATTCCGTTTTACAGTTCCTCGCATGTATGTATGTATGTATGTATGTATGTATGTATGTATGTATGTATGTATGTATGTATGTATGTATGTATGTATGTATGTATGTATGTATGTATGTATGTATGTATGTATGTATGTATGTATGTATGTATGTATGTATGTATGTATGTATGTATGTATGTATGTATGTATGTATGTATGTATGTATGTATGTATGTATGTATGTATGTATGTATGTATGTATGTATGTATGTATGTATGTGTGTGTGTGTGTGTGCGCGCGTGCGTGCGTGCGTGCGTGCATGCATGCATGCATACATGCATGTATGTATGTATTAGTGTGGTCCTTAGCTCCATGTAAAAATATTTTTGTGGGAATTTTAAACGAGGCACCCTCCTAACTTATTCCATTAGGTTAAAAAATATTAACACTGAAAATTTTGAAGGACTTTTTTGAGTTTTAGGGGTTGCTACCGGACTTAACATAATTATATCAATGTAAAGACACAGGCGAAGCATGGAATATCGTATATTGTATACTATTACCAGTGTGTGGTTGAATGCACAAATTAAAATAAATTCTGGTGGGCAGTGGACCCTGTTGGAGGTGGACTAGTGGGCTGTGGACTGGTTTGCTATTTGGGTCAAAACACATACAAACGGTCATAAGAATGTTTTTCCAGTTAATATTTCCATTATTGCATCAGAGCCTTTTTCCGATGATAGGTTTATTTCTTCACAACCAATAGCAGACTGCTTCTGATTCTCATTATTTGTTTGAAGCTTGTTAGGCTGTTCATGAGTGCCAGTCCACACTGTTATGTCATTCACAACTTTCACTGAGCTCGCAGTGGCCTAACCTAACTTGAAGTTCTCATCGTTTGACCATGTATCAACGTGTTGTTGGAGAAAACCTGCTGTAATGCTGAAAAATCTTGTGTTTTCCGTGACAAAATCTTTCAGTTGCATTGAGCTTTTTTCTAGTGGATGTTCAAGCCAAGTTTTGTCCAGAGTAGTAACCTTTTGGCATTTGGTATAAATAGTAGCCCCATAATCTTCTTCTTTAGTTCTCTTCCGTCAGGCAGGTTCATATGTTCAATGACGCCATGCACATCTGTTCTGTGCATCTCTCTTTAGCTCTCTGCAACCATCCATTGTCATCATCCAGTCCAGCAGCTTTGTTCTTGGTCTTCCTCTTGACTTTTCCCCTCCATTCTTCCTTCGATGATGTCTCTTACTTTGGTGTCACTCCTCATGATGTGGCCAATCCTGTTTCACCATAATCAAAGCTGGTCGACTGCACAGTGTAAGAATTGTGAAAAAATAACTTTGGGGAGGTGTTGGACCATTATCTACTTGGAATTGGTGTGTGAAAAACAGACTTTACTATGGGGCTCTAATAAAGACTGGAGGGTTGAAACCCCCCAAACCTCCCGGCAATTTTCATCCTGGGTCAACACCCACTCCAGACATGAGGACAGGAAGACGGTCTACTATTTCTTTACTGCAGATATCCCATCCCAGTGAAGTGTTAGATGAACTCCTGGACCAGGAGTCCTGGTTGAGATTCAGCTTTCCAGTTTTCAGAAATTTTCTGCCGACTCTTTATACGCTGCTTACGAATTGAAAAGCAATTGAGATTGAACTTCTGTGTGATTATTTCCAAGACATTGCAGTGTGAAAGAGAGTAAGCATACAAGTGTTGATTTTCTATTACTCACGTTCCCCATGGCATTGTCAAGACTTAGACCTATTGCCAACTTTGTGTTACCTTTTAAAATAGAGAGATTATGCAGTATACTGATATACATGACAAATCAAAATGAAGCGAAATTGCCACCAAAACATGCAATGGCTGTCAATGGAACTTAATGCGTCATAGAATTTTTTAAAAATAAAATAAGCAAGTAAGTGACAATTATGATGTTGGGGGATGTTAATAAAATATGCAAGCAGTTGTCTATCAAATTCTATCATAGCCATTTACATGTATGGTTGGAAAGCATATTAATGAAAATTGAGCATATTGTACCACAAAGCCTAAATTAATTCTAAGCTTGAACTTTATCCTCTGGTAGCGACCCCTAGATGTCCTTGGATTATCTCCAAAAAAATTCTCAATTTTTTTCTCATCAATAGAAACCAACTTTGAGGGTGCCCCGTTATAAAATCAGACTTTAAAAATAAGGACCACACTAGTATGTATGTATGTATGTATGTATGTATGTATGTATTTATGTATGTATGTATGTATGTGTGTAAGTATGTATGTATGTATGTATGTACGTATGTACGTATGTACGTATGTACGTATGTATGTATGTATGTACATGTATGTATGTATGTATGTATGTATGTAGTGTGTGTGCGTGTGCGCATATGCATGTATATACGCATGCATACTTGTGTGTATCTATGATACATGTGTGCATATTTATATATGATAAATAGTATATTTGCATTTTTGTTGAGCTATAGTGCTTTCGAACTTCTCAAAAATTGCCACTTCAAACGAAGAGTTGAAGCCTTTCCAGACTTGAGTCGATAAATTATATCTTTCCTTCTCAGCAGGACGACGTGACGGACGATTTATCCGAACCACAGACTTATAACCGCAACCAAAAATGCTAATGGAAAGTGAGAGGAACAAAAGTAAAACTGATCACCAGGTTTTATTATTATGTTCACAATATACGAGAAGCGATGTCTCGTATAATCGAAAGCCAGATTTTTATCGTCATCAGTTGAAGCTATTATTATTATTCTTGTTGGCATTCTCTATGATTTAGACCTCTATTATTGTGGATATTATTTCTTCTCAGTAGTAATTAATTAGTGTGTCTTCTATCGGGTTGGTGTTTATGGCTTCAGGTACCAAACGATGACGCACCAAAGTCAAATCCTTAATCATGAGATCAGATCATCGATGATTATAATACATTCGAATCTTGATCCACGCTTGATCTACCGATTCTGCTTTGACTAAGCGCCTCCTATTGAACTATAGGCTGGTTCCCATGGCTTCGCCTGTTGGGCGCTGTTGAAGCTGTGAGATGACACTGCTATAATTACTCTATGTGGATAATTGTAAAACCATCAACGTACATGTATAGCCTACGAAACCGAAATCAGTTCGTACGAAACGAAAGTATATCATTGGACAATAAATATACCGAACATAGTACCTACATGTTTAGACTATGATTTTTTTGACTAATCTGTTGCGGCGCGACCATAATTTTTATGGCCTGCCTATTTGACTCTTGACCTGCCAAAAATTTGGTGTAATTCTTAGTATCCTCTATGCATCTAATTTTTCGACCTGCTGAATGACTCACATGACTCTGACGTGACCTGCGTGACATTCTTGGCGCCGTATACAAAACTATACATGTGGCTGACTCTGTCAGAGTCAGTCGTTTGTCGCTGACTGTTTGTGGGCTTAGGTTTTTTAAGGTGCACGCCCTTGCAGCAGCTGTGCTACGGTGCCATAGAAATCTTCGTAATTACATTACATTACAGTTCATTACATTACATAGCATTACCAGCCTCCGCCACTGGGACTAGTGTCGGCACAATTGACACACTGGCAACAGTATTTACAGGAACACAATTCACGCCTAAATGCATGGGCCATGTATCCAAGATTGATACCGTACCGGTAACAACTGTATATAATTATAGTTTCGTTGATTTCGTTATAACATTTTAACTGTGCCTTCGCTGTATACAGCACGTTTTGGAAGTCGGTATTGAAAAGTTTCCAAGGATATGGGGCCTACAGTCAATACGTAGTCTATACAAGAGCCTCTCTGTGATGGATTCTCCTGTTATTCGTGCGTCCATCGAATGTCAATGAACTTCTGGTCGAACTATGCATGCTTATGTATATATAATTATATATATATATAATATGTAATATACAAAGTATATCTAGGCCTATGATGCATCCAACGGAGTTCATCCAAGGTTTCAGTGATGAAGCGAGTGTCGTTCTCCCAGAGTTAGACTCCTCAGCAGGGAGCATACATATGGCTAATATGATCTTAATTTGAAGTAGACCTCCACAGGTGCATCACAGCTTCGTCAAGTAACGCTGAACATAGCTTTAGCAATTTGTTAGAGATTGCCCCACTGCAGCGGCAGCAGCAGCGGCAACATCTGAGAGAAAGAAGTCCTGCAATATTATAGTTGAGTATAGACGGCGGTTGCTGCAGCTGAAAAGCATCGGTGATGCATTCACAAATAAAACTTCTGCACTGTATAATAAAATTATGGACAGACTGCGTTAAATCGTTCGCGATTGATGTTCTACAGACAACTTTTACTTAGAAATTTTAATAACATAGCATTCATCAACAAGCTGAATGCGACAGAACACATTGTGCAAGTCTATCTATATAATCACACAGAGCTGTCAGCTTTCTCAGTGTCCTACTATCTATAATTATCTGTTCAAGGTTATGCCATTAGTTTGCGTATATCATCACAGATGACTGTCGAGCATTGTAGCGCTGAGGTGACGGAAAATTAAAGTGGTCCATGGTGCCAACGCCCATCATATTGATGTGGATGTATGTGCGAGCGTCTGCCGGATAGATAAGCATAATACTGAACATGTTCCTGAGATCGTTGATTGAACAGAATGTGACGTTAGCTATTTTTACACAGGCGCTTCATAACAGGTATACCGTATTATTACTAGGATTACAGAAGCGTGCATACGTGTTGGGCATGAGGGACAACAGAGTGTAAGGGGCTCTCTGCAGTGACACTCACATTTCCAGAAGAAAAGATGCAGATGATCATTGAAGATGACGATAATGATGATGATGATGATGATGATGATGATGATGATGATGATGATGATGATGATGATGATGACGACGACGATGACGATGACGATGACGATGACGATGCCGATGGCGATGACGATGACGATGACGACGACGACGACGACGACGATGACGATGATGATGATGATGATGATGATGATGATGATGATGATGATGATGATGATGATGATGATGATGATGATGATGTCGGCAACGATGACGCCTATGATAATAAAGATGTGGCTGAGGTTGGCGTTAAAAGTGCAATCGATTGATTTTCATTGATTGTTCGCATACAATATTGATTGTTTGTTATGCTTAATATGCCGTCGTTTAATCGATGTGCTTCAGTCACTTAGCCTCTTAGGATGTCGGTGAAAAAAAAATAATTAGATCTGTGAGACCAGGTATTCCTTGCCTTGCCTTCAACCTTCCTCGATACGAGGGTTGATTGTATTTTGGAAAATTCTTCTCCATTCAGTGGCGGATCCAGAAGGCTGAAATGGGGGGGGGCCAAATGGGGAGGTGGTGGACGAGCGGCCGAAGGCCCACCGGCGAGGCGCGTAGCGCCGAGAGGTTTGGGGAAAGGGGGAGGGGTTTGGGGAGGGGGATGTGCCCCCTCCCCAACCAGAAATTTTTGAAATTTCCGCACTGCAATGGCAGCATTTTAAGCTGTCATCTTAATGAAATTGCTCTCCACTACTTAAATGCTGACAAACCAAGAAAGAACTACCAAACTACCAGAATTGGAAGCCAGAGGCTGTTTGTTGTTTTACTAACTGTTCATCGAACGAAATGCTGAAATTTTACAGCTTGAAATGTAACATATAGCTCTGGAAAGAAGTCAAATAGTTGTAAAAAAATAGCATCTGTAGGCCTACAAAGTTTAACAGTAAAGTATAGCCTACCTATTGTAAAATGATAGTATCATATAATTGTTTATAACAGTGAATAATAATATCATAATCATGATCATAATAGTAAATAACATCAAGGTATATTATAACATGTTTTTCTGGGTGAAAAATTTCATTTCTGTGGAAAAACTTGTGCCCTCCCCGGAGATGTCTAAATTAAAAAATAACTGGATATATGGGCTTGTTACCTGGTATTATTTCAGGGCTTTTTAAAGAAAAATTTAGAACTGCACAACTTCCAACCAGCCTTCAAGGCCGTAACCAGGATTTGATTTTGGAGTGTGTTTCTCTGGCGGAGAATTTCTTACGAAATTTTCTAGTCGTCAAAATTTTTGAACACAACTTTTTAGTCGTAAAAATGTCTGAAGACACCTTTGTTTAGTCGTAAAAATGTCTGAAGACACCTTTGTTTAGTCATCAAAATTTCTGAAGTGACCTTTTTTAGTTGTCAAAATTTTTGATGACACCTTTTTTAGTTGTAAAAATTCTTGAAAACACCTTTTTTGGTCGTAAAAATGCCTACACCTTTGTTTAGTCATCAAAATTTCTGAAAACACCTTATTTTAGTCGTCAAAATTTCTGAAGACACCTTTTTTAGTTTTCAAAATTTCTGAACCTTTTTTAGTCGTCAAAATTTCTGAAGACCATTTTTAAGTCATCAAAAACGACTTTCTTAGTATCTTTCGCCTAATTTCATGGTTTTTTCTTTATGTGCTAGTGATTAATATTCTATTATTTGTTTACATTTTCTATTTCGGATGGTGTTTCCATGGGTTTATTTCATGTGTTAGGCCCTACAATGCCTACATCCACGAGTGGGCACACTTTTCCTTCCACTCAGTTGTTCTACTCTAAGCAGAGTCGCAAAATGGGTTATTGGTTTAGTTAGGCTGGTTTCAAAGTGCAGCTATAAACTTCAATCACAAAAGTTGCAATAGGCCTACAGTAACTATAGGCTTCTGTAAATGTCTGTTTAAAGTGGCGTATTATTCCAAATCGGAAGACAACAAAATTTCAAATTATTTTTTAACTGCACAAAAATGCTTTTACAACTGCACGAATCCATTTAGAACTGCACATTTTGTGTAGAACTGCACGTTAAAAAGCCCTGTATTATTTCACAATGAGTCTACAGTCCGAAACATCGTTAGAACATTTAGTCGGTCTTCTGACATTGTGTTCTGAAGTATAGTAATTATTAGCTAACGTTTGCTCTACTTTGGAGAAAGCTCTTTCGGCTTTAGCACTCCAAACTGGAAATGTTGCCAATTTGTTCAGCATGGTGTGTAGGCCTACTTCACTGTTGGAAGAGAATCAGCAGGACATGAAATAAAAGTCTTAATTACTGAAGAAATATTTTATAAAGATGTGGTGCTAAAACCTTCTTTCATACGACACATTGAGTAATGAGGGGGGGGGGGCCAAGTTCTGTTAAAATTTCAAATGGGGCGAGTTCTGTTAAAATTTCAAATGTGACTATGGCCGGATTGGCTCCCCTGGATCCGCTCCTGATTAATAGTCATTTGTTTTTAGTTGCAAGTGTTGTTAGTGCTAATATTTTAACATCTTACTGTGAATATATACACGAATAGCATACACTGTATGCCATAAAAGACATAAATCATAATCGGATACTGTTGAAAGATTGTTTCTTTTCTTTGCGTTATATTAATACACGTTACCGTTAGACCGGGAGCGCTTCTGAGTAAATTACCTTGAAGGTGCGCTATATAAAAAGTCAATATTATAATAAACAATAAATAATACTAATAATAATAATAATAAATAATAATAATAATAATAATATTTAATGTAATTGTGTGAGAGGCTTAGATTTTAACGACCTTTATATATTAATTCTCCTGGACATGACTGAACCCTGCAAAAATTCTTGTGGGCGTCATGGATGGGGGGGGGGCCACGTCCCATGGAGATTTGAAATGGGGGGGCCATGGCCGGATTGGCCCCCCTGGATCCGCCCCTGTCTCCATTCTCTCCTGTGTTCGATTGCTCTCAAAAATTAATTCCTCTGTTGATGATCCGGTCCATTCACACATGTTGTCCCACCACCTCTTCCTAGATCTTCATCTTGTTCCCGGAACCGTTCCTTGCATAATTTCCTTCTCTAAGCAATCTCCATGTTTCCTCATGATGTGACCGAAGTATGACATCTTCCTTCCTCTAATTTATTTAAGTAGACTCCTTTCTACACCAGCCGTCTCCAGAACCCATTCATTTATTTCTTCTCAGTCCATGATATTCCGAGGATTTTTCATAAGCCTTTAATTTCAAATGCCTTTATTCTATCCTCATCACTCTTTTTGACTGTCCAACTCTCTCAACCATACATCATCACAGGCCATATAAGCGTCCTCATTAACTTTAGCTTTGTAGATAGTTTGATGTTATGGCTTTTCCACAGTTTCTTCAGATCTGCACCTACTCCATGTCCTCTAAAAAAAGGTCGTAAACTTTTTTGGCGGGCTGAAAATCCTTTTGGCCCCCCCCCTTGAAAGAGTTCTGGATCCGTCACTGACTCTTATCTCCTTACTACACTCAGCGTCTTCTGTTACAAGTGAGCCTAAATACACGAATGTGTCCACTTGTTCTATCGTGATGTCCGGCTGCACTTTGATATTACATTGTTCCTCTGACAGCGCCATACATTTTGTTTCCCCCCATGTTGATCTCCAGACCTATCTTTCGACCTCCCCTGCAGTCCAAGCGAGACACATGCATGTGAGACCAGGCTTTCAATCTGGGCTAAAAATGAACTCGGGTTTGATTCCTTGATGACTCAGGTTCCACAGATTGGTTTCGACTCATCCGTAACAGATCTTACTGCACCAAGTGACCTTATCCAATATACATATATCATAGTTTCGTCGCGCATTATTCATATATATATATATATATATATGTATATTATATATATATATGCGTCGTGTCTGTTGAAGTCATGTGATTCATTACATTATAATCTATATGATATATACGGTGTCATCCTAGAGAGGACTACAGCCACCAGTCAGGTCATCAACAATTAAGATCACTGCAAAACGAAGAAATAATCATGGCACCAGTATACATGTATCTCTGACATAACATGCATGTTATGGGTCTGTGTTTAGAGTTTAAGTGATATTGCGTGCGTAAGTACTAAGTACTTTGTTATAGAAGCATCCCGCTTTTGAATCTGTTCAGCACTTCAGCTAAGAGTATCAAATTAATAAAATAACATGAAAGTGCACACGCGTCTTTCCTTTAAATAGCCACCGTATTATGATATCAACCCTGGACATCAATTAATTATGATAAGGTCGGCATGTGAGAGTGAGACCCTTTGCCACCGCGCGCTGTCCGTTTGAAATGGCGCCACGCTATATTTTAAGGTCCGCATCGTTTATGTGCCGAAGTTAGCCGAACTAACCCGACACTCAATCAATTGGTGACCAGACAAAATGGTATCGGACAAAATGGTACGGACAAAACAATATGGACAAAATGGTATGGACAAAAATAATGGTATTGGGACAAAATGGTATTGGACAAAATGGTACTAGGACAAAATGGCAGCGGACGAAATGGTACGGACAAAATGATACTAGGACAAAATGGTACGGACAAAATGATATGGACAAAATGATATGGACAAAAATAATGGTAGCCTATTGGGACAAAATGGTATTGGACAAAATGGTACGGACAAAATGGTACTAGGACAAAATGGTACGGACAAAATGGTGCGGACAAGATGGTATGGACAAAATGGGAGCGGATAAAATGGTACTAGGACAAAATGGTACGGACAAAATATCACAATTTGCGGCCAAACCAAGAGAGATAAAAGAATTGATGGTCGCATTGGAGTTGATATGGAAAGACCTATCGAACACATCAACAAAGCCTTCAAGAACTTTGCTAAAAGACTGAGAACAACTTCTGAACAAGTGTGAGCACTGTGGTGGACACATTGAACACAAGTTGTGAAGCAATATCAAGTTCATTTGATAACAATTATTTGAGATGTGACTTAATAAAATCGTTTTTTGCTACATGTCATTGCGTGACGTTTTTGGATCGTCAAAAAACAGTGGGTGGGCTCACTAAAAGCGGTATAACTTTTGTTCTGTTTAACATATATCGATGAAATTTGGCTATTGTACGTAGATATGAATTACCTTTAAGCCTGTAAAATTTGAATCGAAACATTTCTATTTGTGACCAAGATATTGACAATAAATCGTAGGGGAGTACTTTTTTAACATGTACATGCAGGCAGTAGAAGTCCATGCTTTGATGGAGCCAGCTGTTAGGAAGCATGCGTTTGAAGGCATTAAATGAAGGATCGGAAACCGTGTTTTGATGCATATAAAGCCTAGCATATATGCACTGTGCCCCATAAAAAACACCAAAAAACTTTTCAAAAATCTTCTATGAAACTAAGCCAATTGTAATAAAAGTTTGTACGTTGTTTCTCAAATAATTTTGCCTCAAAATATTTTACATTTTACTTACTCACAGAAGTGGTTGCTGTTGGAGGCAGTGACGCAGACTAGGCGTGTTTGGAAACATTTAAACAGAGATTAGTAACTTACAGGACAGCGCCCCAGCACATCACGCAAAGGACACCATTGCGTTGCTGCGACGTGAAACACCAAGCTTCGTTGGACCGGAACTCTGGCCAGCAAACTCACCAGACCTCAATCCCGTTGACTACAGAATTTGGGCTCTAATACAGGAACGCGTCTACCAGACAGCAATACGGGACATCAACGAGTTGAAGGAGCGCCTCATCGTTGTGTGGGCAGTGGGCACAGTTGAAGCAAAGCTATTGAACAGTGGCGGCCAAGACTGAGAGCCTGCGTTCAAGCGAAGGGACATCACTTCGAACATCTTCTTATATGAAACATTGCTTTTTCTTATTTAACATTAGACTTACATGCGTTTCACGACAAAGTTTTTGTGTGTGTTTTTATGGGGCACAGTGTATATATATATATATATATATATATATATATATGCAGAGCAGACATCTGCAGTATAATTATGAACTAGACTGCATGTACATAAACCATGCGTGGATTGCATGCGGTGTAACAGATGGTTTATGCAGCGCCCGCTTAACCACGAAGGCCACAGCAGCTAGTTTACATTGTCTTGCATGATAGATGGGCGACAATCTAAACCAGCATCCAGTCGGCTTTTATCGGCTGACGCTCATTTGGAGTCGCATATGAAACACGTTATTCTGTGTAAGCTGTTTTAAGTTCCAACTTAATGACTACGACGGCTCGGAATAGACCTGGAGGAGGAGAAAGAGGAGGAGAAGGAGGAGGAGAGAGTATACATATATTATATATGTATATAGATGTATGTTGTATTTATGTATATATATATGTGTATATATTTATGTATATGTGTATAAAGGAGCTGATGGAACATGTGTTCGTCTGTGCTGTCTGTGACTCGGAGGTCTCTCTGCTTCGTCGTCGTCGTCCACTGATTTGATGGTCGTCGTTTGTTGTAACCTGATCCAAAAACAACAATTATTATCTTCGTCTGCTTTTTTTACGACATCGTCTGCTGGCGAGTACATGTGGTGCTTCATCGAAATGAAACACAAATGCTGCTGCTCTTAGTTCTCATCTCCATAACCATCCTTCGTAGTACAAATTAACCTGTATACTGACTCATCGAGTCAGAAGAATGTCAAGGTTCTTCTATGCTTTCTTCCTCCAGCCTTTCCTCCTCCCTCCCTGCACCATAGTATAGTTGGGTTCTACTCCGTAACTCCGGGTAAGGTGGAAGCTATAACACACAGGGTAGCAAGATAAATTATTTAGGTATACGCAATGATGTGATGACAAAGCTATGTTAGTCTGTGCCAAGTCAGACAAGCAGTTTAGAAGGCGCAATTGCACAATACACAGACTTTTATCTTAAATATTCGGCCCACAAGGCGACGAACATACCCACTACACCAGCACACCCCACAAAGTCAAGCGGGTGTCTTCCATAGAAACTAAACCGGTTATATATATATATATATATATATATATATATATAGATATATATATATATATGGCACGATGAAAATTGCTTGTATAATATATCGTTGCTTTAATAAAATGCATCTATCTTAGGTTTTGCTTTAGTTATGAATATGATTGTCAGTTCAGATTTTTAGTTTTAGATTTTATTGTTCCTCGATATTTGTTTCAGTTAGAGTGTAGGCTAATTTTAGTTGAAATTTTAGGAAATTAATTTTAGTTTTTGTAAGCTAATTTTGGTCAAAGCTGTAGTAAGTAGGCTAAGTTTTAGCTTTAGTAAGATAATTTTAGTTTTAGTAGATCTAAGCCAATTTTAGTTGCAGTTTTAGTAAGCTAATTTTAATTTTAGTAAACTAATTCAAGTTGTAGTTTTATAAGCTAATTCTAGTTGTAGGCCTAGTTTTAGTAAACTACTAGGCCTATATAAACTAATTTTAGTTTTAGTAAGCTAATTTTAGTTTTAGTGTTAATCATGCAGTTATTTTAAGTTTCAGTTTTGATAGGTCAATTTCACTTTTGGTTTATCGCTTCTCATGTTGGCTAAATAATTTTTCATTGTCTTCTCAAAGTTTGAAGCCAATGCATAACATGTGCACATACAAACAAACGAAAGTTGCAAAATTGTTGAGTTATTGGTGTCACCGATGGGTGAGTTTACGTACGACGCTCCCCGCAGTGGCCCGCACCCCTAGTCGTTAGGTGCTTCTTAAGAAAATGGTTGCGCCTCTGCTGCTATATATATCGTGGGTTGTTTGCATGGAATCCAAAATCCGTTTAAAAAGCCTCGCCGATCGAATCGACAGCAGCAGCCACAGACAAGAAAAAATGAACGAGGAACTGGCAGACTGATCTTGCGTGACTGGAAAGTCATCGACGTTCATCCTTCATAACCTTACTTCCGGTCTTTGTGACCTTGAGGACCTCTGTGACCTTGAGGACCTCTGTGGCCTTGAGGACCTCGACTGGTTCTCTGTCCAAACGATTGAAATCATTTTTAAAACGATTTTTAAAATCAATTGACAACTGTCAAGGGACTTTCCAGATTAGACACACTCACGACATCTATAGATAGAGGATCGAAAGCGGAAGTATAGGATTATATAATTTTGGATTAAAATGACATTGTAAGCGTTAAACCTAAACGATAGGCTTCCTATTATATCTTTTAAGACGGAAGCATTAGACTATAGCCATAGGTCTACACTGCATGGTGAATTCGTCTTGCAACATGCATGTCACCGTTGATCACTATCACTTGATATCACCATACACATGCATTTGGTTGTCATTGAAAAATGACGCTGTCTATTATTATCGACTTCAATTTACCTGCACGCAACAAAAACCATGCATGGCAAGCGTATAGGCCTATACGTATACGTTTCTTATTCTCTCTATTATGCATACAATGGCCTGTAAAAGTCTTTGCTTTGATGACTATAAGTAGGCCTACACGCACTATAGAAAGTTCATATATATATTATAGTGTATACTGTATATATATATATATATATATGTGTGTATATATGTATGGATATAAATATATGCATATGATGATGAGACAGCGGATCGACAGCTGTCAGTTGCGATCGATCAATCTCGACGAATAACATTTTTTGTGTCTGCAGTTCTGTAGAAATAAATAAATAACTTTACTGTGTGAGATTGCCACATGCATCTATAATTTATAATCTCAAATGTAGCAGTTCTGTATGTATGGCTGACGGCCAAAGCCATACAAAAGATCGGCATCGGTAAAAGGAAATAGAGTATCAGAAATGGATCTATATAACTATCGTATTATAATTTATGCACGTCGTGCATACTTTGAATTTTGATTCTCATTGGTATGCGCATACTTATTCGCCTATTCATGATGTACTTTTGAGGAATGGCTTTTCGACATGCATCATGAAGGAATGCCGATTACTGTGTATAATACGAGGAAGACTAAGAAGAATCCTATTATAGTCCAGAGTTAGACTATTATAGACTTAGACCGTGTGCACTGTGCATGCTGCAATTATTACACTGAGGGATAATAATAATATACATTGAAACAGACGATAAACAAGATTGATACTCTCGCAATTAAATAATCACGCCGCGGCGCCACCATATAGTCGCGGTATACATGGGTCATTTGGCCTGCTCATAATAATTACTCTTGACCTGCCTTGTAATAATATGT
The DNA here is from genome assembly GCA_945859605.1 of Lumbricus rubellus. Classification (NCBI taxonomy): domain Eukaryota; kingdom Metazoa; phylum Annelida; class Clitellata; order Crassiclitellata; family Lumbricidae; genus Lumbricus; species Lumbricus rubellus. The sequence continues at coordinate 48,054,507 of OX243811.1, read as the reverse complement.
CTGACCTGCCAATATTCTTTCGATTTTTTACTATCTTCTTAGTAGTGGCTAACAGTCTTTTCTAAAACATCGTTAAAAACCCATTAAGAGAAGTCATTAAAAACCCATTAGTTACTAAAACATGTCGCACTAATGACCTAAAAGCAATTAGGTATCAAAACACAATGGACTTACGAATCATTAAAAACTCATTAGTTACTAAAACATGTCGCGCTAATGACCTAAAAGCAATTAGGAATCAAAACACAATGGACCTAAAACCTCGTTAAAAACCCATTAGTTACTAAAACAGGTCGCACTAACTATCAAAACACAATGGACTTAAAAGGCAATTACTGAAACACTTAAGTCAATAGGCGTATCTTCTGGTAACCTTTTTGATGACTAAGCACCTCTGTAGTGTTCTAGGAGTTGTCATGCTTCATTGCACATTTCTTAATTACTTTCTTTGATCTAATTGTAAATATGTCTAACGACACAGTCTTGAATTTGTAAAACTCAGAGTAATTTCCCATTTCTGTGGGAATTCCATTCTATTTTTAAATGTGCTTGTGCAATACACATCTTATAAAAGAGCAAATTGAACAGGTCTGTGACAGTTCCGATTTCTATTCGTCAACTTGCTGCAGGGAAAGATGTTTGCAACACGTACACTCGTACCAATACCAGTAAGTAAAGACTTTTCTTTAAACTATGTATTAAACAGTATATTGATATATATGTATAAAAATTTTGACATTTCATAGTGTGTAGAAGCAATACAGCTCAAATTTTCTGTTTTTCTATAGGCTATGAATTTCAAAGAGTGCATAGGGAACAACCGATACCTGACGGCCGCCCACTACAAGGACGAACTCATGGTGCATATACGTGAGTATGCAGAAGATGGTGGCAAATCCTATCCAACCAAGAAAGGCATATCCTTCAACAAAGCTGCATGGGCGAGATTTCGGGTGTGTCTGGACGAACTGAGCAGAAATGTGGATCTTTTGAAGGCGAACCAACCTGTGGACCTCTATCAACATCTCGGCGGTCGCTATTACGCTTCAATTTCCAACAACTTCAGATGCGTGAATATTCGTCGCTACTACCTACCGCCCAACACCACCAAGGAAAGACCAACCCGCAGCGGATTGGCTCTTCGATTGGACGAGTGGGCCAACCTCCTTCTCAAAATTGAACAGCTCCACGAACATTTTCCAGAACTTAAAAATGCTATGCCATGCTATGCCTCTTTAGATCATGCGAATCAACTGGGCGCTTTATCATGCACTCAATGCAATCCCTTCGGACTTTAAATCTAAGCATTTCTGAATAAAGAATTTGTAACAGATGAAACTTGTATTTTATTTACATGCTAGTAGAGTAAAGAACAAACACATTGGCATATTTTCAACCATTTTTTTTCTGCATCAAATCTTCACCATTATACACACAAACATACAAGAAGAATTAATCGAGTGTCTTTTCCCTATAAGTCTCTCTTTTAATATACAACACAAGTCAATCTAAATTCTACTTCATTTAATCTATAAACTGTAACAATAAAACATAGTCAGTCAAACATTATTTTCATACATCTTTATATAGCTCAATATCTTTATGTCCATATGCAAACGAATCAGACGAATTTAGTAGAAAGCGCTTGTCATCATAAGGCGAAAGCGCCGCTTTCTGCAATTCAACAGTATGAAGTTGATGCTGTTTACTTTGTATGGCACAGAATTTGGAACTTGTGGTTTTTTCATCAAAAATACAGGATCTATAGTCGGCATGTCTAATATTCTTCTTCACAAAGCCTCGCTGAATCCCCTTAGCAGTCTTTTTCTCGATATTGTTAGGCAAAAGAAGACTGTACATTTTTGCCCTTAACCCACAAAACTCTAAAACTGCCTCCCCATTACACTCATCCTTGAACTTGCCTATGACTTTAGCATTTGTTCGACTATGTAGAAAGTGCTCACAGGGATAGTCTGAGGTATCATATTCGTCCATATTACTCTGCATATCCGCATATACATCAGGTGTAAAAATGTGATAACAAAGGCTATCGGTGTCTGTGAAAAGGAGTTTGCAGGCATTTCCGTAAAGGGGTAGAATGTGTTCATAATGGAACTCGTACATTTTCAGTTTCGAAATGTCCAAAATGCACATTCCAGCATAAAGGGGCTTGTTGAGGAAGACATTCGAATTGGTCAATTTTATCACGGTCAGATCTTCGTTTATTATCGAATAACATTCGAAATTTGGTTGAGCAACAAATCTTTTAGCGCTTTTTACATTTGTAACAATTTTCACTTGAACATGTTTTCTATTATTCTGCATGGTTTTACCATAAATTGAGTTGTTCATTAACTTGTAAAAATCTTTTTCAAACGAAGATTTTGCAGCCTGACGTTTGGATGTGTTGAAGTCGATATACTTTTTCAACCATCGACTTTGTTGGAATTCCAAAATTTTGTGAATTTTGCTCAATTTCAGACCCATTTTGAGGTAGAACTGTAGATTGCGATAATGAACAACATACCGAGTCTTTGGCATGAGGTTGGGTACCAACTTTTCAACTCCGGCTCCAATTTTAGACGAAATTTTGTGCGAAACGGACTGTGCGTAAGGCGATATCATGTCAGGTCTTATCTTCAGTCTCTCAGGTGCAAGGGGATAATCGTTGTGTTGGTCATGGAGATGCGAAGGGTAGTCCAAGTCCACTTCCAGCAAATAGCCCATGTCATCGTCTGTCAATTTAGTGTCCAAGTCGAAATTATCAATTTCGTCAGTGTCTAAAAACCGAAATTTTCCTGTCGGGAGAGGTTCGGACATGGCATAACCGTACAGGTTATTGCAATCCAAGTACATTATGTAGCTATTTGGTACATTTGGGTCGTATCCTTGGGCAAGATACGGATTATTTGCCTTGGCGTATCTGTTTGAGATCATGGAGACACCACCTCTCATCCCTCTTTCAACAAAGAGGTAAACGTCTGGGTCTGTTATTAACTCCAAATTTACTTTTGTCATGCGCAAACACGCGTCGAAACTAAGACCAGGACTACTGTAATAATGAAGAGGATCCAATTTGTAAAAGTCCAGGGACATGCTGCGAAAGGATTCAAACACGTCTGCCAACAAAATTACGTCAGTCTGCAAGTATAGGTCGTGGTAGTCCTGCATAGTCTGCATGTTGAAAGTCTGCCAAATCTGATGCGCATAGTCGTAGTCTGCTTGGGTAATGTCCTCGTCAGTCAATTTGCTGAAAAAGCAGCCTTTGGGTGGCAGAGTCCTTTCGGTCATTCTGCAGGCCGAAGTCATGTATTCGTAAGGAAATACCCCCTTACGCAAAAGTAATTTGTAGTTATCCGGAAAAAGTCGGCGCAAATGGTTGAATTTAGAATCGTCTTCTTTTGACAAATTTTTGACCAACACATCCAAACTGCAGTTCAGAAATTGCAGGGAATCTAAAAATCTGATATTATTGACTTCAAAAGAAAGATACTTTTCCATGTTGGTTGCAATAGCTTTAATTTCGTGTCCTGCAAACTCCTTTGTCATGTGTTTAAGTATTATGTGCGAGTCATAACCTTTCAAGTTGTGAAAAACAACTGGAAGAAGGTAGTTGGATGTTTGCTGCATGTTGCTCTTTGTAGGCTTTCTAAATTTCAATTTGAGATTGCAAGGCGAACAGAGTGCAGAAATAAAGTTGCCGGTCATGTGGCAATGGTGTTTGACTTTATTCTGAGAATTCAAAGCGGTAGAACAAGAAGGGCATGCTGTGCAAGACTCAAAGTCCAACTTCTGCTGCTCTGAGAGTGGTTTCATGGGTATGTTGGTAGCCAAAATTTTATTAATTCGAGTCTGTTCGGATTTTACATGAGAAAAGAAATGATCCATGACATCAGGACCCGAATAAACGTATGAAAGAGCATCATTCAAATGCGGAAAGGATGAAACGGTGAAGCAACAAAAGCCACTAGGAATATGTGTGTCCAGAATTTTGGTTGCTTTTGCGCTGTCTGCAGAATCATTTGGTACCAGATAACTTTCAAAGTCGGCATATAGGACATATGGCAGCGCCATTTCATTCTGCGTGTTGGTAAATTTCAGATTACAATTTTCGGGGGTTGGATAACGCACGGACTGAAGGCCATGTTTGCCACATTCTTCCATGTGTTCCTTTTTGCCGCCAGCGGTGGTAAAGCAGTAGAGGCAGTATGGGCATGGAAAGACTCTGGACGTGTGAGAATTGCGTGAACATAAGAGTGCAGAAAGATTTCGCACTACAATGTAATGCCGTTTCTCTCCATCGTTAAGCAGAAGAAGATTTACAATGTATTTCCTACCCCTGTGAGCACTTGCATACAGCGGTGTAAATGTTTTGCTGTCTGGATTGAAATACATGACATTGACCGAATATTCTGTATTTAGAACCTCAAAAAGCGAAATTTGGTCAATTTTCATGGGGAAGTTTAAACCCTCAGTGACAAGTTCATCCAGATATGGTTTGTAGTGACTGACTCTGTGTGGATTAGCACTTTGAAAATGAGAAACAGAAAGCATGCTATACAGAAAGCATTGATCATCATCGTTCTGTATGTTTAGTGTGGCGCGCTTATTTAACAAATATTGTGGAGTAGGTATGTAGCTGGAGCCACCTATTGAGTCATATACTGCATTGCAAATTTTAAAGTCCGCAATGCCGCTAACTACCCAACCAGAATTTTGTGTTGTAAATGTCTCTACCAGTTCGTCTATTCTTTCGACGGCTTCTTGCAGCTGCTCCTGTATTTGACTCGGATGAAGAAGAATTGCCGGCACCGTCTTGAAGTAGCCGACCGTCCTACTTTCTCCTTCTGAGCACTCTCTTTCGAAGTTCACATCTATTGCCACATACCATTTCACCGGGCTAAAATTAAGAAATATTGAACAAGGCCTATATTTTGGCTGTATAATGAGGACTTTGTGTGTGTGTGTGTGTGGTATAAGTCAAAGGCTTTGCAATGTGAAAAATATAAATTTCTAGAATAATGGTACATATACATGAATGTGTGTAGCCTATAACAAAGATTGGACATATGCACTCTGATTTTAATTGAAAAATTTCTAAGTACCCACAGCACGAAATGTATGACATAACAAAAATTTGTGTGACTTACCCTTCATCTCTGAGAGTGTCCTCCAGTGTGTTGATCATTCGTGGTGCTTCTTCCTGCAACATGGCGTGAACGTCTGTTGTTTGCACAACTGGAAGCGATATGTCGAGGAAACAGTTGTTTGTGGACGTGCGCACGGCCGGATTCTTCTGCTTCTTGATGCACGTAACGCACACATCCTGCCCAGCTCTGAAGAATCGTGGTGCGCGGCGATTCTTACATTGGCTGCACTCTTTCATGTTCAGACATCTTTCACAGAGGTTGTTTGTCAATTTCTCCTTGTAATTCTTACAAGATTCGCATCGTTCTAAAGTTTAACAGAAATTATAAAAATTTTGAGTTAAAGTTTGCACGCTGCAATAAAAATGTAAAAGCATACAAGCATAGCGTGTGTGTGTGTGTATGTGTGTGACAGCCAAGAAAAGTAAAGTTAGGCTTTTTATGTACAATGCAATATTTTACATTTATGAAAGAAATAGCTTACGTGTTGACTCGTTCTGAATGTTGGATGACGTTCCTTCTCCACTCGATTCTTTGAAAGTGATGATGCCCGCACCACCAGAATCTGCAAGAATGAAAAGAGAGAAAAATAAAAATAATGATTTATAAGTAGAAATTGCAGCACCTGAAAAAAATTGACAATTTACATTGAAAGTTGTTTGAGTTTTATTTAAAATTCACTTACTAAGTTTCTTCTCCTTTGGCTGTACACTTTTGTCGGGTGATGATACTCGTCTTTTCGCTAAAAATAAAATAAAATAAAATTATTTATACGCTTGCAATATTTATTCAATATTTGTAGGGATATAATATACAACACTTTAGTTTTTAAAAATTAATCTGTATTTAAAAATGTGTGCTACCTGGCATTTTTCCACGTTCCAACTTTCTTGCTTCTTTTTTCGCTTCTTCTTCCGCCTCTATTTGAAGAACGTAACCCAAAAGTTCTTGATCAGTCATAGGACCCCACATTTCGGCCAATACGTCCTCCTCTGAGTCCGTCAACAGCACCGAAGTAGCAATCTTCATTGCCAAATCTATAAGTAAAATAAAGAAAAGTTGAAAAGAAGAATAATTGTGTGAACAAGACTTAAAATATAAGTAAAGTTTGCAACATATTATGTGTGCAATACATAATGTAAGAAGACTGAATTAAATTCTATAAATGAACACATTTTCAATACAGATGTTATGAATGCATTGTAAGAATTTAAAAAAGGTATAGACAAAGTGTGTACACACGTGGAAAAAGAATGCAAAATATCTGACGACATTTTAGGCAAAACAATGCAAAACAATCACAAACACTTAAGTTCTGTAACAGTAGTGTCTACACTACTTATGAAAGACATTGAAAATTTCGAATTCAACTTACTCGTTGGAGTTCGTGCATCAGACAGCTCTCTTGCAGTGGTGGAAGACGATGGTCCGGCGTGCGACTCTGACGACGTTTGTGCCATCGGTGAAGGCAGGCCTGCAGGTGCCCAAGACGCCGCCTCCGAAGGTGGACCTGCGACCGGCCAAGTCTGGACTGCAGGCTGCTCTGGCGGCATCCAAGATGCCCCAGCGATCGGCCAAGTCTGGGTTGGCGAAGGTGCCCCTGCGACCGGCCAAGTCTGGACTGCAGGCTGCACTGTCGGCATCCAAGATGCTCCAGCGTCCGGCCAAGTCTGCCCTGCTGACGTTGGGTCTCCGACCGACCAAGTCTGGGCTGATGAAGGCACCCCAGGGACCGACCAAGTCTGGACTGTAGGCTGCACTGGTGGCATCCAAGATGCGCCAGCGACCGACCAAGTCTGCCCTGCTGACGGTAGGTCTCCGACCGACCAAGTCTGGGCTGATGAAGGCACCCCGGCGGCCGACCAGGATGGTCCTGTAGGCTGCTCTGGCGGCGTCCAAGACGCCCCAGCGACCGACCAAGTCTGCCCTGCTGACGGTAGGTCTCCGACCGACCAAGTCTGGGCTGATGAAGGCACCCCGGCGGCCGACCAGGATGGTGCTGTAGGCTGCTCTGGTGGCGTCCAAGACGCCCCAGCGACCGACCAAGTCTGCCCTGCTGACGGTAGGTCTCCGACCGACCAAGTCTGGGCTGATGAAGGCACCCCAGCGGCCGACCTGGATGGTGCAGTACGCGACTCTGCAGCTGCCGAAGCTGCTGCGTTTCGTTGCCGTCCTGCAATAAGATAATGCTACTATAAGACCTATAGCCAAAATACCGCATTTCTGAAGAAGCCGAAAATATTTTTACCGAGTTCTTTACAGTTATTTTTAAAAAAATATGTTTTGAGTAAAATATTTCACAGAGACACTACATAAAATTTAAGCTGGCGCCATTTCGTGAAATTATAAGTTATGAAAATACTTGTTACTAGCTTATAATTCCTAATGTCACATACTCAGCTCCTGTAGTCTTGCCATAATGCGAAGTTCTTCTTGTTTCAGTTCTTCAATGTCAGCACGCATTTTCGATACTAAAGAAAGAAAGAAATAGGAGACCTATGAGTTCATTTTCAAAGTTAATGAATGACATGAGAGATGAATAAGACAATGAAAGAATGAGTAGGCTTATGCCTTGCAAAGAAATTGCAGAAAGCTAATAAAAAAATTAAAATAATTCTCACATGCTGGCATCCTTTTTGGTGTACGATGAAGACTCGCTCTGCTAAACGTCTGCCTCAAGACTGTAGATTTCAGGAACACGTTGTAGAGAAGCGTCTGCTGTTTTCTGAAGGCGTCTGTGCTATTCTGTGGAACTTTGCTCCGTTTTTATAGAAGCCAGATACTGGCTGATGACAGAGAAAAGAGACATTTCGCAATAATTTTGTGTGTATGTATGTGTGGCTGTTTGTGTTTGCATGCTTTGGTGTGTGCCAATTGGGCTGATTATGTGTGTGTTCCTTACCATATTTGTGTATGTGTCAGATGAAAGAGTTTTTAGAAGTGTACCACGCTCTTTGAAGATCAAACAGAATATTTTTGATGCCTGCCTCTTTAGAAGTTCGCCGAGGTCTTTTGATGATGAAGGAGGCTTTAGAAGTCTTCGATACAAATGTGAATATTCGTTGAGGGAATACTTTGATGTGACATTTATGTGTGTGTTTCATGTTTGTGTTCAAAGGCACCGGTTGTCTTTGTAGATGAGAGGAATAAGAAAGAGAGGGGCGAGGAGGAAGAGAGAGGCGGGTTGTTGAGGAAGCGTGGGAAATGGAGGAAGAGGAGGAATGGAGGGTAAGGAGGAAGAGGGGTTGTGAAGACGAATGGACTATACTTTGACTTATGCGCGTCTACATAGCCTCGTGTGTTATAAATCAATACGTGTGTGATCAAAGCTTGTGTGTACGGACGATAAAAGCAATGATTTGTAATTGTTGAAATGTGGGCTTTACAATTGCGTTATTAAACGGCTGAGCAGTTCAATAGACGATTCAACGGATTCTTCGGTGCCCGAGGCGTTATGCTTGTCGGAGGTCCGTTATGACACGCTTCAGTGCACGCGACCGTCGTCCGTCGACCGATGCCTGGGGCGTCTTCACCGTCGTGTGATCATAATTATAGGGTTCAGCGATTGTAAGAATTTGTTGCACTCTACAGGCGTGGAATACTGGGGGGCTATGGGAGTCCAATACCCTGTGAAGTTATAATAATTTATTATTTTTTGACGTACAAGTAATTCACACAGACAGACAGACAGACAGACAGACAGGCAGACCGGCAGACAGGAATGTGCACGCAAAGGCCTTTACATCAAAAGGGACTATAATTATAGGGTAGTTTCTAGAACAATGCCCCACTCCAGCTAAGTGTTTCGTCCGCCGCAGTCTTTTGAAAATTAGACAGACAGACAGGCAGACCGGCAGACAGGAATGTGCACGCAAAGGCCTTTACATCAAAAGGGACCATAATTATAGGGTAGTTTCTAGAACAATGCCCCACTCCAGCTAAGTGTTTCGTCCGCCGCAGTCTTTTGAAAATTCCAGTCCTTTGTGTTGTTTTAGGTCCGGGGTTTTGGAACATGTTTCCATTGTGTTTTGATAGTTGATGACGTCATTATTCCTTTGTGTTTTGATAACTAATTGTCGTTTTGATTGCCGTTTTTATGGGTTTTTAACGATGTTTTAGAAAAGACCCTTAGCCACTACTCTTCTTTTTATTTAATTTCTGTGACATGTTAAATAACTCCCACGACCCTGACGCGACCTCTGCTGAAATTGTATACCATGGCTGGCGCCGCCACTGCGCTGTTGGAACCAAATTTCCGGGCAATTAGCTGTTCGATAGTTTTTGTTTCGAAATATTATATATGGGTAAATTGGGTATAGTAGACAAGAGACAGTGTTGTGCTGGGGTTGTAAATACATGTAATGGCAAGAGATGCATACGATGTATACGACATGCAGGCAGTTTGCATAACTGATGTATATGTAATTATGTATACAATGTATAATTTGAACTATTGAAATGAATAATTGAATATGCCTATAATACACTGCAGACTGTCGATCTCTGCAGTGTTGAAAAAAAATAACCAGAACTTGATTATGAAAAGCCGACATGGGAGGGCAGCTGACTGTAAGAGAGAAAGAGATAGAGAAAGACAGACGGACAGACAGAGACAGAGACAGAAATAGAGATAGGAGAGAGAGAGAGACAGAGACAGAGATAGAGACAGAGACAGAGACAGAGACAGAGAGACAGAGACAGAGAAACAGAGAAACAGAGATACAGAGACAGAGACAGAGAGCATGAGAGCATACAATCGGCGTGTGCACGCGTGTTCATGCGTGCAAATATTAAATCCGTTTAGATAAAGAGAGTACATGTCTATTACTTTTGACATGAAACTTAGACAACTGCCATTTAAGTGCAGAACACTGGATAGATAGAATGCCTGGACAGAACGTGGATCGGCAGATTTTCTTGGGAAGGGTGAGAGAAGGAGGATAAAGAGAAGAAGAAGAAGAAGAAGAAGAAGAAGAAGAAGAAGAAGAAGAAGAAGAAGAAGGAGGAGGAGGAGGAGGAGGAGTAGGAGAAGAAGAGGAGAGCGGTGGGGAGAAGGCATGCAATGACCGAAACTCACACACACATGCGCAGAGATATGGACAGCTGACGGGAGATGGAGATAATAGCAGACGTTCTATACAATCTACATGTTCCGGTATATATATATATATACACATATATATATATACACACATATATACATATATATATACGCCTGCTGCAGATGCTACTTTTTCTGAACCTGTTGTCACTCAGACATCATCATCATCATCATTCTCATCTCTTATTTAGCCACAACATGTAGGGTGAGCAACTGAGCACACACACACACATATATACAATGTATGTGTATACACAGACCATCCCTCCCTCCTCTTACATGCATATATAAGTTCTCTGGATCGAAATCTCACAGAAACTACGTCTTTTAGCAGCCGAACTATACTTCCGGTTCTTTCTGGAAATTCCGTATTATACATATAGTTTCTGCTTTTCTGACTATACAAACATATGTGTATGTGTGTATATATAGGCCTGGCATATACTGTATATGTATAATATAGATATAGGCCCCATAGGCACAATAAACCTATTATACAATAAAAGCCTGCAGCCTCCGCCGTCTCTGTTGGCTTTGTGTAATGTGTATACATATATGTCTGTGACTCCATGTATCTTTATTGCATCTGCAGTCTCTAGTCTCTACATGTGTGACCTTCATATATCTCTGTCTACATGTCTGCATGCCATGCCATGCCATGCCATGCCATGCCATGCCATGCCATGCCATGCCATGCCATGCCATGGGCTTTCACTGTGAATTGACTTCGTCGTATAATACATATAACATCATCTCGCTTTGTCAACGTCAACGTCTGTAATTAAACTTAACAATTTTTCTGGCTGGCTCTGTTAAAATTCAATCAATCATGGCGAACGTTCAACGCACTCAACCAACTTTTCACATATATTAACGACGCTGCTGTGTAAATAATTGTGAACATATAGTTTGTATAAGTAATAAGGGTTACAGAGTCAGTCCTCAATCAATTTTAGGCATGCACTTTTAGACCAGCTTTAGGCTATGCTTCATTTTTCATAGACCATGCGTATACACAGCATAAATGCATGCATGGAATTTCGGTTCACATCTGTATGTCTGCCTGCCTGTATGTCTGTTGTCAGTCTCTCTCTTTCTCTTTTCCTCTTTGTATTTTTCTTTCTATCTCTCTATAATCTCTGTATGTTTGCTTGCCTATACGTCTGTGTGTGTGTCTGTGTGTGTCTGTCTCTGCACTCTCTGCTATACAGCGTATATCCACATAATGTATAATAATGTTTTAACCCGTGCTATCTGGGAATTCTTGTTCCGTTCTGTTACTTCAAACGCGTTACAGTTGTGAGATAACAAATTGGCTGATTAAGTTTCTCAATGCTCTCATGCAGCTTTCGCTTGCTTGCCATGGCACGTCTCTTATCTGATGGCAATTTTTCAGTGCGATTGCCAATCGTCGCGAGTTGCCAGAGAGCAAAAGACAACTATATAACAAATACTGCAGCGATTGCCGTCAGCGAATGATAACATTATATATATGAACATATATTTCTATGTACGGTATATATTTATATATATATGTGTATATAAAGGTAAGGAGAAAGAGCGAAGATTTGTTGCTATAGGGAACCCAAGACTCGAAGTTTAGGCCGCTAAGGAAAGTGCATGAATGCGTGCAGCCGTGCACACTGCATTATATACGTGAATATTTAAGAATGTAATATAGTTTCTGTCCTCTCAGCTGTAGGACTCCCTCCCTCTTTCTCTGTCTCCCTCCCTCTCTGTCTGTCTGTCTGTCTGTCTGTCTGTCTGTCTGTCTGTCTGTCTGTCTGTCTGTCTGTCTGTACATAAACTTGTGTTCGTGCATATGTATCGGTCCCATAGATCATCTGTGGGCCAGCATAAGTCCGACAGCAGCTGCAGCTGAGACCCAAGATCCTTGGCTGAGACCGTATGGTGTCGGTGGCATATGCATAGAGGAGCAGGCGAACGCCGCCGCCGCATAGTTTGTCTAGTTGTGTTGTTCGAGTATAGTCGCAATGTGACGCATGTGCAATGTCGGCGTCGGCGTAGTTGTCGGCGTCGGCGTTGTCGGCGTCGGAGGAACGTCGTAAGGGATACAAGAGCAGCAGCAGCAGTGTAGTTCACGTGGTACATTGTTTAATCAACTGCAGACGTTGCAACGGGTTCAGAAGCGTCGTCTGCTGCAATACAAAGGCATTTATCACCGATTGTTTGTCGTCCGTTGCATATGACTTGATAAACGGCCGCATTCGCCTCCACCGCCTCCACCACCACCGCCGCCGCCGTAGTCCGTTCGTTCGTCCGTCCGTCGGTCTATGCCGCCCCGAGCGAGTATCGCCTTACGGAGCAGCGGAGGGGCATAGGAGCGCTGCTCGACAGCAGCTGAAAAATAGCACCCAGTGCCGTTAGGATTAGCTTTAGCGGTGGTTTTCTTGCACTGTGGCAATTGTACAGCCGCGAACTGGTTCTGACGGCGCCCGGTGCGGCATTGTCATTCCCGAGCGCCTTTGCCGCCGCCACCACCACCACCACCACCCGCAGTGACGTGACTGTTGTATGTTTCAGTGGATGGAGGGGAGTTGTCTCTGTCTTTCTCACTCTCTACTACTCTGCGCCTCTCTCTCCTTCTAACGCACTATCTAACTCTGCCTGTCTCTATAGATGTTACTTCTTTCCCTTTCGCCTGTAGTTGTACTACTACTGTGGAACTGATTGTGACTTGTGTAGTTATATGCTGGCGTTATGGCTAAGTATAAATCAGTCAGGTATAGAAGCGACGCAGACTAAGAGGCCACCGCACGAGTAGCTCCCGACGCCACCGCTGCAGCCTCACCCACCACCGCCACCGCCACCGACGCCGCCGTGGGTCTGTATCCCTCTAGCAATGGTAGTAGTAGTAGTCGTCGCCGTCGTCGTTGTCGTTCTTTAGTCTTGATTTACGACTATAGCTCTGTGAACTTCTTCCTCCTCCACTGGAGAAGACCTGTGCGCCGCGTCTCGTTCCTCTACGAATCGAATGAATCGGTGACAACTGTTTAAACTTGTTCGCCGACGATCAGACGAGAAAAAGAAGAACATCACCGTGTAACGAAGAACGCGGATCGTCCGGACAAACATTCTCTCCTACTTATTTATCGTCGCTGTTCGTCATCTGCGATTAAGACAACGCAATTACAAGACAAAGGAGTAGGAGGAGTAGGCGGAGTAGGCGGAGGAGGAAGAGGAGGAGGAGAGGAGCAGCCGGACGAGGAGTAGGAGGAGTAGGAGGAGGAGGAACAGACGCCGGACTTAAATGGGTTTGTACTTGATTTGATTAATTATTATTATTCTAGATAATTATCCGTCATTTCTGGTCTTGAACTGCTTTAGACATCGATTGCTGCATTATGTTGTTCCGCTTTGTGGCATGCCGACCGACCCACCGACCCCACCCAACTCCTGTTACTTGATCGCTTTAAAAGGCCACCGCTTCCCAGCGCCCCCCACCCCCACAGATACACACACTGCCACCCGCGCCATCGTCGCTCTGGTCTTCAGCGACGAGTTGTCGCACTGCACTTCTGCTGGAGTGCTGCAGCCACTTGGATCGGTCGGCACTTGCACTCATCGCCGACGAATCCGATCGGCAACTGTGAAGTCGGTCGTACAGCGGTACAATCAAAGGCCTACATGTATATAGAAAGTGCAGTCATTGAAGTCCAAGCACATAGAAGACATATTATTATACACAGTCATGTCGATATCTTCGCATCATCGTCGTCATCATCAGTGTGCGTCGTATACCTACGAGTGGTTTTGATTGGTTCCGTATACGAAAGGCGCTCCATAAATAAAATCAAATTAATAGAAATCATCCTGCAGAATTAGCAATTGATATAGAATGGTTGAATGCAGATGGCTTTCGTGTTGGTTTAGCTTCGAATTACTATAATACCCTTGTGGCTGCAGCGTCAGTTGAACCCCGCACACTATACAGCCGTGCAGCAATGCAGCATATACATGTATATACATATTATGTGTCCACCAGTTGATAGCGTGGGTAGAAACAACACAGTGGGTCCAGTCGCTATACACTATGACCGCATCGACCATATAGCCACGGACCCGTTGTAAGCGCTCCTATAATATCCAAGTACGTGGACTACAATTGTTATTCATTGGGGTCGTTAAAGATGTGAGATTGGTAAGATTTAAACAAATGAACTGTTATATAATTACTGCTTTTTAAAGACGCCAACGTCCATAGCAGCCAATGTCAGTCATGATTTTTTTACAAAGTCGTTATACTATTGAAATAAAAACAATTGAGGGTATGACATCTTTATGACCACCCCTCCACCCTCCTCCACCCCATTAGCAGCGTCCTTAGATAATGGATATGCGTCCTATGCAACATTTACTGTTCTTTCAATTGCATCGCATTCGCAGCACATCAATATTCTGACTCTGATAAAATCTTTGGGTCGACCATAAAATAATTATATCCCATTCATGCATTGAATTCTGGTTTATTCCGTTTACCATCACCATCATCGTCATCGTCGTCGTCGTCGTAATCGTCGTCATCATCATCATCATCATCGTCATCGTCATCGTCATCGTCGTGGTCATCATCATCATCATCGTGCTCGCAATTGCAATCATCAAATTAATTGCAATCATGCACTCTAACTCAGAAATATTCAAAATAGGCCTAACGCTATTTTAGTACAGCTCGATAAAGTTAAAACTCTTCAGTTTAATCATTCGGGTGATTATGACGATGACGATGATGATAATGATAATGATAACGATAATGATAACGATAACAATAACGATAACGATAATGATAATGATAATGATGTCAGCGGTTGCTGTGTGTCCTGCTGCATACAATCGCCTCCGCTGTAGTCTCCCTAATACTGTCTCCCTGCTGCTGTCTCCCTAATACTGTCTCCCTATTACTGTCTCCCTGTTGTTGGGTCTGCGAAATGTCACGCTTCCCTTATCTGCGGCGATGATGGTATACTTGCTTACATGATGCATGTATATGTCGCCCATGCAGCAGCAGCAGCAGCAGCCAAGGCACGTCGGCATTTCGATCAGCATCAGCAACTTATAGTTGAGCTGTAAATGCATCATCAGCGATCGTGGATAGGTCCATCTATTTCGAAGACCACCTACATGTTATGTCTAACTCTGTAATAGACTAAAAAATTATGATAATATATTATTCGCCTGCTATGGTTAGCATCACAAAGACAAGACATGCATCTCATGAGAGACCGAGGGATCGACTCATTGACAGACAGACAGACAGACAGACAGACAGACAGACAGACAGACAGACAGACAGACAGACAGACAGACAGACAGACAGACAGACTTACCGAGAGACTGACCGAAAATAAATTAACATCATGGAGGATCTGGCTCCCATGCATGTACCAACAAGAGCTCTGCTGTCCCATCTCTGCAACCGCGCAACGGTGATCTGACCTCCGATTAGCTGACGAAGCTGAGCTCTTGGTCTTTCGCGCACGGACTATACTACACGGTGTTCGGAAAAAACCGAACATATATATACAATAAATAGAGAAATTGACACTTTAAAGAGGTAGCCTGCAGACAATAAAGCAATGGGAACAAATTAAACAGGGAGGGGCACCAATTTAGTAGTTCGTCCCCGCCAAATATCTTATAGTTACGCCACTGTCTGCCTATCCGCTTCGTCCTCTTCGTTCCTCTCACAGCATGGCATCGTTTAACCTTCTTTCCTGCAGTCACAACTCCATGACTTAATCATCCAGATTCTATGGTGCGCGGACTATTGACCACCGGACGGTTGACCCCCGGACGGTTGACCACCGGACGATTGACCACTGCGGACGTTTGACCATCGACCGATTGACCACCGGATGATTGACCACCGGACGATTGACCATCGGTCTAGTTGTGACTTAAATTTATTAACTAATGATGAAAGAAAATGTAGTATTTACCGCTAGTAAAGATAAACATCGTCGGCTTCTTTTAATTCTTATATGTAGACCTGCATACATGTAGGCCTAGGCTACATGAAATAGCATATCACAATTATAAAAGTAGCACATTTATCTAATATCTTAGTTAACTGTGGTTTAACACATTTTTAATAACGCTTTACAGTCGCTTGAGTATATTTTCGCATTTCACATCCTATTATTATTCGATTAGGCTACATATTAAATAGATTATGTGGTACATTGAGTCTGTGTCGTAAAGTTTTATAAAAATCAAGCGATGGTCAATCGTCCGGTGGTCAATCGTCCGGTGGTCAATCGGTCGATGGTCAAACGTCCGCAGTGGTCAATCGTCCGGTGGTCAACCGTCCGGTGGTCAATCGTCCGGTGGTCAAACCCCCTAGAATCAGATTCTATATATGCCTGCATACACTGTAGATCTAGCTCTCTATGGAATGGAGTGCAGTCCTCCCCCACCCTCCTCTCTTTCTCTTACTTCAAATCCTGCCTTTTTCACTCGGGGTATATCGCACTGTATGGGAGCGCTTCTGTGTAGGGCCTACACGCTCTTGCTGAGAGAAGCGCGTCAGAAATGCATCGAAATATAACCAATGTTCGTTTATATTTTATACAGCGCCTTTTCTCCTTCTCGGAAAAGCGATTTCAAACCTTGTAGATTTTGTCGTGCACAACTGAGTGCTTGTGAATAAATAATTAATCCGTCGGTTTAGTGTACTACTACTTTAGTCGATCAATTTTTCTCCGTGCATACTTATATCTATAACTTAATTAGAGATGAGAATCTTTGCTTAATTTGGTTGACAATCATGACTTTGCCTCAAGTAACCTGTCTTCCTCAGTGCATAGATATACTTGCATATATATATATATATATATATATATATATATATATATATATATATATATATATACCGTCTGCTACATTGTGCTACACGAAGACAAGGATTTATTGCCCATGCGCATACCACCTTTGGTTACATATATTTCGGCTTTTTATCCTGAACCAAAACAGATCGGCAACGCTTTTCAGGATTTTGGCATCAATCAAAAGCAGGTATATATATATACCGTTGTGCATGAACTGTCAAACGTGAGATGCATATACATATACATATGTATATACATATACAATTATACATATGCATATAAATATGTGTTTATATATATATATATATATATGTATACATATACATATACATATACATATATTATATATACATATGCATTATATATATATATATATATATATATATATATATATATATATATATATATATATATATATATATATATAGCTCTGCACAAACAGACGAATGATCTCTGGTCACATACCTCAGCGTTTTGAACTCTCAACTCTGAACCGATTGACAGCATGCAGCTGTATAAGAACCACTTTTAATGCCTTGATGCGCGCCCTCTATTAGACTCAATAGTCTATTATACTTAAAACCTTAAAAACTATGGACTGAAATTTTGAGTAAACAACTTGACTGAGTAATTAATAGGCCAAAGAGACTTGCATGCATCGTGAAAACTTCCACTTGGTAAAAGGTTGAAAGTTTCATAGTCCTTTGAGGGAGTCTAAGTTTTTACTGACCTGAGTCATCTGCAGTAGGCCTATATGTCCTCGGAAATGTGCCTTCTTGGAATTTTAGCGAATTCACTACACGAAAAATTCAAATTTCTGGCAAATTATCTGAGTTGTTTCTTGTGATATATATTTAGATGGAACTGCGTTAATTCTGTGCATTGAATTTAACGCCATATTTTTAAAAATTAACTTTTAATGTAGCCATGCAAAGTTAAGCTTAGAACCTTTATTGTGGATTGCGACGCATGCACTTCGATATTTCAATCATAACGCTGAATCGAATGACCATCAGTCATAACATTTCAGATGTTTTGTTGCATTTCTGCATTTAAAACGCACCAGGTTTGTTCTGACCTTAAAAATCGCTTTATGCATGAGTCAGTGGCACGGTGACGGTGACCTAAGTTTTCTTTTGTAAGCCTAAGATGTTTGGCGTTGTAATGACCGAAATGTTTGTTCCATGAAGTGCACCTGCATCTCTTTGCAAAGGTTTAGGTCGATTTTTCTTACGTTTGAAAGGAACAGAACCGATAATTTGTCATAACCAACGACCTGCATGTGCATGGCATCTCGAAGTGGGCTTGCATTCAACGGCCGTTGCCTGGAGCGCTTGTTTGCTTGCGTGCATAAACGTACATCTCTGTCGCTTTACCAGCTATAATTAACTGCTTACAGATGTTTGATTGCGTATTGATTGCTGTATCTATAACTTTAATTTATAGATCTATGGCTTCCCATGAGGACGAAGCTTTATTTCAATCGGGAAAAACTCCGCTTACATGTAGACCGGATGTGGCGTTGACTTAGACTTATTGCTCTGCGTTTATTAGACATTCTTTTTAATTAACACCAAACGACAACACACGTGACTTTGAACGTCAACAGTAGGCCTGGACCGATTCCCAAATCGACCCTATATACAGCCAGGGTTCAATCCTTATCGGCTGCAAAACTATTTATACGCACAGAGGGATACTTGTTACCACTGGATAACAGGATACTATAGCAAGTCTTCAATATAACAACTTTCTATAAGTCTTATTACTAGAACATTTTGTGAGTGTGCACGGTGCGCTGCAGTGAGACATTTGGTTAGAGCGATCTGCCTGCAATGCGGAGAGTTCGGGTTCGATACTCGTCCGAGGCGGTCACTGTGTAGTGTGTGCAGGGACCTTGTTGAGCAACGTCCTTCACTTACAAATGCTCAGCAATTATAATAATTACATATGCACCGTCGAGACGTGGAATCTTCTGAACTTTGTAAGAAAAGTAATGTCAAAGCGCAGCTTATTGTATTGTATTGTATTGTATTGTATTGTATTGTATTGTATTGTATTGTAAAATTTGTAGGAAAGGCAGTGTCAAAGCCGCAAAGCGCAGTTACTTTGTATTGTATTGTGTTGTGTTGTATGACAGTATGACGCCCGACCGAAACTTAGGCCTGCAGAAACAATTCGAACAAAGATCGGAGCAAATAATTCACATTCATCAGTTCCAAATTCCAACATTATCAGGAGACTATTATAGAAATGCATCGAATTTGTGAATCTCTTTAACGCTGCTGATCACGATCAATTAGCCTATAGTCGAACTCTTCTGAGCTGCAGGTCCAATCGTAATCCTTGGTCATCTGTCGACTTCAAGTTAGAATGGGAATCTTAAAACTATGCATCTATTATCAGAGGCGAAATTCCTGATCGTAATATATATATATATATAATATATATATATATATATATATATATATATATATATATATATATAATCATATATATATATAGCATGGAATCGACTGAGCTTATTAAAAGCGGGAATACAGATCTATCCATCCTATGTAATCTTAAGATCAAGATTGAACCTCTATGGCAACGACTAAACATGCAGCTCTTCGTGCAAAGGAACTAATCACTGCATTTTATGTGAGGTAGCCTACTTAGGTCTACTCACTACTCAGTGCTCACACGATGCTATATCCAGGGCTGGAGTCATCCATTGCCAATGCCCAAGTGACCAGGCGTATGGGGTTTCCAGTTTGAGGCCATACAGGATTTGAGCATGGCTGCTGTGCTCCACCACATTCCACGAACTCCACCTCCCACCCTTGTACTGTCAAGCAGGGTTGTATTAACACATGTGGAGGTCTTGTTCAGTAAGAATGTGGGGCCCCCAACCTAAGAGAATCACTAAAAACGGACACAGTGACACTAAACGTGTTATATTAACATTCGTTTAAATTATAGCATTTCGTTCCTTTTTTTACAATATCAGCAGGTCTTTTAATATACCAATCAAATGTTAAAGTAACATTGTAGATCTATACATATTTTACGGTTTACAAATTTTTTAGGGATTCACATATGGTCAGACATTTTTGTCACCAGGGCAGCAGTATAGTCAGGGCACTCGTACAGGTAAACGGTGCAGAAGCGATTAATGCCCTAAAAAGGACCTAAATAAATTCTTGGCAGGGAAGTATTCTATCGTGCAGACAGGGTTTTTAACGTGCAGTTGTACACAAAATGTGCAGTTCTAAAATGGATTTTTGCAGTTGTAGAAGCACGTCTGTACAGTTAACCTAAAACTAGCAAAAAGTCATTATCCTCCGATTTAAAGTAATTTACCATCACCCTGTCACCTTGTGCCGTCGAGTCTTTGAACCCTAGCGACCGCCATGGTCAACCTTTTCTTTACCATGGAGGATGGGAATGACAAGAAGGAGTTGTGAAGTTCTAAAAATTTCTTTAAAACAGTTCTGCTTGTGGCAGGACAACGACCGGGCAAATGGTTTTACTATAGGGCATTTTCCCTGGTTTGCCACGTTGTAGTGTCACCTCTGATTACAAACTACATGTAACTAAGCTTATTATATTATTTTAGCGGTTACCGTACTCCAGTAGTTAACCAAATTCGTAAAAACAAAGAATGCTGGCCTAGATATGATGACATTTAATAAATGCGTCGCATTGCACTTTAATTCCGATCGGAAGACAGTGGCGGCGCCAGGGGGGGCTAGGGGGGGCTAAGCCCACCCTATCGGCGGCTCAGCCCCCCAAAACAAAACGAGGAAAATCTCTACAACTGCTAACTTCGATTAAAAAAGCTAGACAGTGACCAACGTCAATTAAATCAGCTATGTAATCATAGTGTAGAGTGCTTATCTTAATAGAATCCACCGCATATAATATTTTGCTAATCCCCACCCCCAGACCCGTCATGAGGTTATGTATACCATATGTTACCCGCCGGCCGGCTGAGGGCTACACCTGTTACATACCTATATAATCACATACGAAATGGGGTTTTCAATTAGCAGTTTGTAGTCAAGCCCGTTTGCACATAAAATTTTATAATCACACCATTTTTACCTATTTCGTTTGTTATTTTAGTTGTTTGCCCACAAACTGTTAAGACTTGCTTCCCGGCTGATACACGGCATCAGAAGGTCACGAAAATCAATGCCGGGTCGCAAACCATGACAGACCCGGCTCACTTTTAGCTCTGGCCTACTGCCTTCATGTACAGTTTTGTACACTGTAGTTGTGACTCGCTATTTTTGCAGACTCATGGGCGGAGTTTGGTCTCAGCTCTGGTGGGGGGCAGTGATATTTTACTTCAGGAAATAATTTCCGTTTTACTTCTATTTCAGTTCGGATGGTCTCAATTTCAGTTCTAATTCAGTTCCAGTTCTTTAAAAAAATTCAGTTATACTTCTAATTCAGTTTTCGAAATAATTTCAGTTCTCAATTCAGTTCTTTTGCTTGCGTCTTTCTGGAGCACTCATGGTGAAGTCGCTGACTCGGATTAGGCCAAGTCGCATGAAAGTTTTCAGCCACCCAATTTTGTCTGGTCCGTTTCTTAATATATTTCTTAGTGTTCTGTGTGCGCAGAGGCAAAAAGTTAAAATTTTATCATAATATGTAGTTCCACAGTCATCCGTTTTATGGTAGGCTAGACCCAAGAAGCCTTGCATGAATAGGCATAAGCAAATTTATTTTGTCTATTTCCTTGCAGCAAACCTACTTAAAAAGTCCAATACATTATTTTCGTCATTTAGCCAAGTGATTTCCAGTCTTATCGCGAAGTTGAAAATTATAAATTTACAGGGAAAGTCCAAATGAAAAATTGTTTTTAAACTACCCGTAATAAAGCACATGCTAGGCAAAAGATACAAAAGTTGTAAGAGTCAGAAAGTATGTGCGACTTTTAAACACACAGCTGCATCAGAAAAAATGTCAACTGAAATTTCCATTTTTTTCATTAATTTCAGTTCGAGAATTAATTTTCGTTTTTATTCTAATTTTAGTTCGGTGTGCTCAATTTCCGTTCTATTTCAGTTTTCGTTCTTAAAATAATTTCAGTTACAGTTATAGTTATACTTAACGGAAATCAATATTTTCAGTTCTAATTTCACTTATCGTTAATGAAAATATCACTGGTGGGGGGGGGCTAAATCAATGTTCCGCGGATCTCTACAATAGTCAAATCAACTTCAAAACAGCAGGTCGTTGATAACACTATGATTACAAATTTATAACGTTAGACACTCGAAAACCGTTGATAACACTATAATCAAAATGATATCCTTAAACACCCGAAAATCGATGATAACACTGGTATCAAAATAATATCCTTGGACACCCGAAAATCGTAGGTAACACTGGAATCAAAATGATGTCCGTAGACACCCGAAAATCGTTGAAACACTGGAATCAAAATGATATCCATAAACACCCGAAAATCGATAATAACACTGGAATCAAAATAATGCCCGTAGACACCCAAAAATCGTAGGTAACACTGGAATCAAAATGATATCCTTAGACACCCGAAAATCGTTGCTAACACTGGAATCAAAACTATGTTTTTAGACACCCGAAAATTGTTTATCACAATATAATCAAAAAGATGTATTTAGACACCCGAAAATTCTTGGTAACACTAAATCAAAATAATATCTCAAACCACCCAAAAATCGTTGAAAACACTAGAATCAAAACTATGTTTTTAGACACCCGAAAATTGTTGATAACACTATAATCAAAAAGATGTACTTAGACACCCGAAAATTCTTGGTAACACTACATCAAAATAATATCTCAAACCACCCAAAATCGTTGAAAACACTAGAATAAAAATTATGTTCTTAGACAATCAGAATTCGTTCATAACACTAGAATTAAAATGATGTCCGTAGACACCCGAAAATCGTTGAAAACACTGGAATCAAAATGATATCCTTAAATACCCGAAAATCGTTGATGACACTGGAATCAAACTGATATCCTTAGACATCCGAAAATCGTTGGTGACTCTAGAATCAAACTGATATCCTTAGACACCAGAAAATCGTTGATAACACTGGAATCAAAACGATGTTTTAGACACCCAAAAATCGTTGATAACACTGTAATCAAAATTATATCCTTAGACACCCTGAAAATCGTTGATAACACTGGAATCAAAACAATGCTTTTAGACACCCGAAATTCGTTGATAACACTATAATCAAAATGATGTTCTTAGACACCCGAAAATCGTGGGTAACACTAGAATCAAAATGATATCCTTAGACACCCGAAAATCGTAATAACATTATAGTCAAAATAATGTCTTTAGACGCTCAAAAAGATTTTTTAAACAAAATTTGACGACTGAAAAAGGTGTCTTCAGAAATTTTGACAGCTAAAAAATGTCCTCAGTAAGTTATAAGACTAAAATAAGATGTCTTCAGAAACTTTGACTACTAAAAAAACGTGTCTGCAGAAATTTTGGCAACTAAAAAAATGTCTTCACAAATTTTGAAAACTAAAGTAAGGTGCCATCAAAAATTTTGACAAATAAAAAAAGATGTCTTCAGACATTTTGACACCTAAACAAAGGTGTCTTCAGAAATTTTGATGACTAAACAAAGATGTCTTCAGACATTTTTACCACTAAAAAAGGTGTTTTCAGACATTTTGACTACTAAAAAGTCGTCAGAAATTCTCCGCCGAAGAAACCCTACCAAAATCAAATCCTGGATACGGCCTTGGAGGCTTGGGAAAGTTGTGCAGTTCTAAAAATTTCTTTAAAAAACCGTGCATTCTAATACTAGTAGTCGGCGACTCTGCAAAACGACTTCTTATTTTAAGTTTTCATGATTTTTATCGTTCATAAATAGCTGACAAAAAGAGCCTAAAAAGGGCTCAAGTTGAGGTCAACAGAGCTAAAAATGCGTTGGCGGCTGGGGCTCCGCCCCAGACCCTGCTGGAGGAGCTCACGACGCTCCCCCAGACCCCCTAGTCGGTATGGGCTTCGTGCCTTCGGCACTCGTAGCTTCCTAACAAAAAATTGTACTTGAGATTAGGGCTTCAGCCCCCCCCAAACCTGAATTCCTGGCGCCACCACGGTCGGAAGAGGTATTAAGTGTTTAAAATAATTATGAGCAGCTTAAACTGATAGCATTTCTGGCTGATTATAAAATGAATCTGCCTGGAAACGGAATTCGATCCAAAAAAGACCTTCCCATAATTAGGCTACGTGCAAAAGTTGGCGGTCTATAGGTTAAAATGAGTACCGGTAGTTTTTATATAATTTTACAATTTGTTCCGAGATTTTTCCACATTTTAACTATTATAGGCCTATATAATTAACAACAATGAAAAATATTCTTATCACATGTGTGGGGCCCCTAATGTGTGGGCACCTGCTTGGCCGAACATGTTGAACCTGATTGAACCTGCCTTAATTCGGTGTCGCAAAAATTTATAGAGTATACACATATTAATCGTGTTCCCCCAAATGAATAGAAGTTGGAAAAAGGCACTTTCGAGTGTAGCCTATAGTTTTTATTTTTCAAATTAACTTCCATCTGCTTTGTTTTGAACATTGACACTAACAGGCATGTTTATTTCTACTAGATAATTTTGCGTGCTTTGGTTTTAGAACACTTAGAAATATTGCCAATTATTTTTGCATAACGAGTCGATATAAATGGTTAATCATGTACATGGGTAGGCCTACTAGGGTAGGCTCTAAACCTGTCAGAGGAACAATGTTTCCATAAGAGTTTCACTAGTTTTTCTTTTTGTTGACAAATATAGGCCTAATATGCATTATGCTGTGTTTGTGTGATAGTGAAAGCAAGAGCATTTTTGGTTATGGTTATTATTAGGGTTATACTGTAAACTTAATGATAGCGAACAGAGGAAAAGAGAGACAGTCTAATAAGTTGGAAGAACAAGAGTCGCAGATTGGTTGTGACCTGCCATGACTAAATTGACGTCTATTATACATATAATTATGTAACGAATTGGTTCATGTTTGTTGCTTATAATTGCGATGATAGTGTTCGGAGGTTGATAGAACTTCCGGTTGACGTACAAACATAGCAGGCGTCGTCGTCCAGCTTCTCTGCTTCTATTATCGATGATGAGTTATGAGAACATAATTATATCGTCGTCGTCGCTATAATTTTAATTGACGAACCCGGATTCAAGTCCCGACCATTGCAAAAGTGATAGAACCCGTGCGGCGTGTTAGTTACAGCAAGAGAACATTAAACATATCCGAAGAGTATCCAGTTGAATTGGCAACGAAACGAGCGTCCAGACTGCATGGGGGGAAGGTCAGAAGGACACTATGTATATAATAGGTCCTATAGTTCGCAATGCCATCGAAAGAATGCAATCCGTTATCTGTCGTTTGGAAACCAGTTCCAGTTGACGCAACGACCCGCACGAAAAAAGAAGGATAGAACGGAGGAGGAATGAGAAGGAGGAGGAAGATGGAGGAGAAGGAGGAGGAAGGAGAAAAAGGAGGAAGGATGAGGAAAAAGAGGAAGAGGAGGACTTCAAAGAGGACAGCTTACTGAGCTTAGGCAAATAATATGAGGTAGAAATTAGAGCTGCATGTGCACAGTCGAACGAGTGCCGCGTTCAAACCGAACCTCAGAACGCAAACGCAAGCATGCATTGGCTGCAGCAGACTAATGGCATTTTTATGTGCATAGTATACGAAGATGATAAGTTGCGTTGCCGCGGCCGACGTGCTTTCGAAGGCCGACAACCGTGATGCACATGATGAAGTAACGCTGTAGCAGTCTAAAAATCTTTCAATAAAATGAATCTGTTTGAACTGGCACGAAGGCAGGTCGTCTATTTTGCCTGAAGAACGAACACTGTATAGCCAGTGTCGGCGTCAGTCATGGGAGGACCGACGGGCTGACAGCCCCGTAGGATGCACATCTTCAGTGGCGCGGTTCTTTGTACATTGTGATTCGCTAATGGCGTTCACAGATTAATAATTGTCAAAAGCGACGCTGCGTTTTTACTGGAAACGCTGAAATTTGCCTAAAAACTTCATAATCGTTCGACGTCGAGGCTATATGCATAAGAATTAAATTTCCTCTTCGCACGATGACTGCATTATCATGAGTGGTTATCATTACCTTTTCGGAAACCTTTATTTTCTTCTTCATCACATTATGCATGGCTGCATCTGAATATATTTCTATAGCGCATTAAATAGAACCCCAGAAGTACGTGTCTGTGTGAAAGACCTAAACATGTGCAACTTAAAAGAACTTGAAATATTAGATTTCGTTGGCTGTCTTTAAAAGAACAATAATGCATACATTTAAAAACGACCGTTCAAGATTAGAGATAATCCAATGCGCTGCTATTTCCGTTCGTCGTCTTAAGGCTTTGCTTTTGCAAGGGTTTCTTCTAACTGGGAGTACCTCTGATTAGGCTTACTGCATTTGAGAGACGCTTTATAAGTTTGTGAGTAGAATATACTATAGAGAAAGTGTGGTGTGCCTGTATACAGTGCCTACACCGTCGTATACGCCCTACATAGCACGAACCCAACAAGTCCGCAGGGGTCAGTGAACGATAAATTTCGCTGTTTGATTCTTATCAGAATCGGGTGATAAACATGTCCTGTAGAATGTAGATAGAACTAATATACACCGTGAGGCATAAAAAACAAAAGCCCCTAGAAATATTGTTGTCATTTTACCAATATTCAAGCAATGTCAATGAAATTCTGGAAAATTATAGCTAAATAGCGGGAAATGTAAAAGGATCATCAGTTTGTAATCAAACTGTCCGCCTTTAGCTTCTACGCATGCGCGAAGTCGCTTGCGCCATTACGCACCGCCGAGTCAATAATTCGCTGGTCAAGATCGTTTCAAGCTTTCACGTTTCGCTTACGAAGATCTTCAACATCACGGACCTTCGATTTGTACACCATTTCCTGCGTGCATTCCCATATTTCATAATCGACAGGATTCAGATCTGGGCTGTTAGCGGGCCATAGCGTAGAAATTATTAAGTCAGGGTTTTCATTCGTCAGGGCCGATAGTTATGAGATAGAATAGCGTACGCTATGCGAAAAGGCTGTTCACGGGCTTTGTTATTCTCTTAACGGGTTTTACTCTTGTATGGAAGTCATATAGCAGGCGCAGACCATGGATTATCAATTCATCTCACTAAAGCGTGGTTATAGAAACTAGGTCGTCGCGCATGCGCATAGCCTACTATATTTATATGCATTGTCTCCGACAAGAAGTAAGAAAGTAGATAGACAGCCGCAAAGCAAAACGATTCATATTTAATATAGTTTAAGTTCCAAATCCAGAGACTTGACAAGAGAAAATAATAATTATGTGAGTGAAAGTTAGATGTATAGTAATAAAATTACATAGCGAGAAAGTGAAAAAGATTTTAAATAGAACGGTGATGTGTGGATAGAATATGATGAAACCGTAACCGGTTTCAGCTAGTGATCGGCGAATTAAAATTCTTAAAGGAGCTATTTCTTGTTAGTTTCTCGAACTATCCAGTTTCACGTGGCATGCGTTTGATTTATTGTGGAATTTAATATGCAAGCTGTCGCTAGAACAAACTAATTACAACAGATAGAACGGCCGCTACGTTAGACACGTTGGGCAAGCGACCCACAAATTGGTATTCATTCCGCACAGCGGCGCTTGGAATGCAATTTCCTAGGGTATTTAGCCAAATTTTAATATTTTGTGACGGCGAAAATAAAAGCTAATATAATGTTCGCCGTCGACGAAGGATACGAGTTCATTGCAGATGTTTTAAACACGTTTTGACGTGTAAGGTGTCGCCGAATGCAGCGAGTTTCGAGTCATAAACAGACGCCATCTTAGGGAGTAGAGACTTATAGCTGGTCGAGAATGGGAGTACCGCTATTCAGAGAGTACAGGTCTGCGCCTGCTCCATGACTACCATTTCATATCGTTATTCGAGAGCAGGATAGATATACGCCGAAAACGTCATGTACGCTCCGTATAAGAGGCCCCAAGACTACCGGCCCAGAAGTGCAACCGTTTCTCGTGTTCTGGGCGCTAGAGCACCACCTTGCTGGAAAATGTAAAATTCAGAGTTCTCGAATTTTAGGTAAAAGGCCTTCCATGAGTAAAACATCTATGTATGGTATTGGCCGTTGATTTTTACCTCCGGTTTAACAAAGTGAATTGATATGCGCCCCAGAGAAGAAACACCGACTGGCTCCGTCAGGGATTTGCTAAACGTCGGACGTGTGCGTAAAAGGCTGTCGGCTGCAAATTGCAATATCTCTCTTTCGAGTTCCAACTGCTACACACAGACGATCATTTTGAGTATTGCTACGAGAAGCAGGAAATGGTGTACAAAACAGCAGTCCGTGATGTTGAAGATCTTCGTAAGAGAATTATGCAAGCTTGGAACGATCTTGACCAGCGAATTATTGACTCGGCGGTGCGTGAATGCCTGAATGGCGCAAACGACTTCGCGCACGCGTAGAAGCTAAAGGCGGACAGTTTGAGTACAAACTGAAAATCTGTTTACATTGCCTGCTACTTAGCTATAATTTTCCTGAATTTCATTGACATTGTTTGAATATTGTTAAAATTATGACAACATTTCTAGGGGCTTTGTTTTTTATGCCTCACGGTGTATATAGGCCTATATATGTATATATGCATATATGTTATTTTATGGAGAGAGAGAAAAATAGAAAGAGAATAAGAATGAGAGCAAGAAAGAGAAGAAAAAGAAAGAGAAAACAAGGATAAAACAAAGAGAGACAGACACATAGACAGAGACAAAGACATAGATAGAGCCAGAGACAGAGACAGAGAGAGAGACATAGAGAGACAAAGAGAGAAACAGACAGACAGAGAGACAGAGAAGATATAGATAAGTATAAGTAATTCAAGGTAACGAACAACCGTGGACGTTGTGAGTAAAACATCTTAGAAGTATAGCCTGATATCGACGATGCTAAAGATAAACAGTCGATATATAACAATACTAGCAGGGATACCCGGCGTTGCTCGGGAAATTTAGATTTTTCGTTCCCATACCCAGGTACACCTGTCCTTTGGGGCGGCGAAGATTCTTTGTAAGTCCGTGAGTAGAATGGACCGATAGTTTTGATGCTATACCCGAGTTCATTTCCAGGATTCTTCTTCACTCGGGACCGCGTGTGTAGGCCTATAAATTATACGATGACGCATGCGTCTGACTCACCACATGCAGGAATCTATAGATCGGCAGAGCTGCACTAGGAGAATATGCTATCAGCTCATCGATAAATTTTCTGACAGAAGGAACGTCTGCGTGGTATTAAGCCATCATGCTTTACAGAGTGAAGAAAAGAAACAATCTGAAGTGAACGCCTATCACCTGTTCAAATCGATCAAAACGGATTTCGGTTTTTGGAGTCCGCGTTGTCTCTGATCTGCAGAGGGCATCAAAGCATAGCTTTCTCTATAGTAAGCGGCGAATGCAATCATCTGATAGAAAAGTTGGTCCCTGAGAGTCTTCTTCTTCTTCTTTTTCATCTTTTTCTTCTTCTTCTTCTTCTTTTTCTTCTTCTTCAAAACACCATCCACTTCTTCCAAAGCAGCTTTGTCCTTCAGACCTCACATTTCACTCTTTCTAAAACGCTGCTCTGTAAGACTGCTGCATTTCTCCGCATAATTATAGAGACTGAGAGCATTTGATCCCTATAGCTACAGTTTCTTATGCGCACCGTATGAGTCGTTATGCGACGAAAGCACTGATCTTCAGCAAAAGAAATAATCCTCTCAACCTTTGGTCATCACGACACTCGTTCCGCTGGTTCGTCATTATTACTACGACGATATATGAAGATATTTGCTTAACCGCAGCCCGTTTAATGCTCCTTATATATTGAGGATTCTGGAGGGGTTTCTGGCATTTAAACATGGATCTGCAAGTCATATAAACTGGGTGTAAGCTGAGAGTGTGAAAGCATATGTAGCTGGTCGGGTGATATAGGCCTACATGATACACCAGTTAACGACTGGCAGTTGTAAAAGCGGATTAGGCAGTAAATTACTGTTGGTGAATATTGAACTTTTTTAGTTTATAGTGTTATGAATAAGTATCAGTTTTCTTATGACTATTCTGAATTACTAATGCGCACATGATTTGTGTTTTGAACTTTTTGCACTGGCGCGCGTGTGCGTGTGTGTGAAATATCACATGGCTTTTTTTTATCTCAATTTGTAACTTGAATACGAAGAATCATATTTGGAAACTTTGGGTACACTGAGCGACCTCGAAAATGCATTTGATCCTGAAATTTCTTATACAGAATGTATTCTGTACCAAAAAGGAAAACAATTAGCAACAATGGTCATTGGCTTTCAGAATTTATTTTTAATTACCCCAATATATAACCATAACCTTGACCATTATGACGATAAATTCTATTGGCCACCCCATTGAGAAACGGTTCAAAGTACAATGAATAAGTAGCAACGGAGCGTAGGAGAACAAAAGGCAAAAGAGAAAGCGTAAAGGTACTGAGATCCTGTTAAGCAGGGTCACCCTTACTTATGAGTGACATGCAGCAGCAGCAGCAGCAGCAGCAGCAGCTGGTTTAGATCAATTACACATGTATTAGGTTCACAGTGACTTAACTAGTTAACTATGAAGTAGTCAGTGCACACGCACTCAGACAAACTTTAATCCCGTCAACAGCGTAATCAAATAGTCGCTCAATCATCTTTTAAAAAGATGCATATCAACCATGCCTCGTTTCACAACAGGAATTGTGTTCCATGCGTTAGGCCCTGTATTATAATCTTATCGAGAATTTACGACTATTAGCACGGGAATCAAATAATAACAGGCCTAGACCTGCAGGCCAAACAATTTGCAGATCATGTGTTGGAAGGATTAATTTAAGATTTTGTAGTGTATGTATATACATTATACATACATACATACATACATACATACATACATTCATTCATACATACATACATACATACATACATACATACATACATACATACATACATACATACATACATACATACATACATACATACATACATACATACATACATACATACATACATACATACATACATACATACATACATACATACATACATACATACATACATACATACATACATACATACATACATACATACATACATACATACATACATACATACATACATACATACATACATACATACATACATACATACATACATACATACATACATACATACATACATACATACATACATACATACATACATACATACATACATACATACATACATACATACATACATACATACATACATACATACATACATACATACATACATACATACATACATACATACATACATACATACATACATACATACATACATACATACATACATACATACATACATACATACATACATACATACATACATACAATGACATACATACAATGACATACATACATAAAAACTTTGGCTATTTTTAACGCAGGTGTGACAATTCCAGTGGCGAAAGAGCAGTTTATAATTTCCGATAGAGGAGTGGCGAGAAGATTTAATATTGCACTAGTAGTATATGGATTGATATCATCCGCACCAGAGCTGTATGTTAGTTTAAGAGACTGATTGATGGAGGTCGTAGAAATTAAAGCAAAGGACTCAGGAAGAGACGGCATCATGTCAGATTGAAAGGTGTTCTGAGAGGCCGGAATTTTGTCAGATAAAATTTTGGCAATACTCGAAAAGTATGAGCTAAATCTTTCAGACATAGTTTCTGCATCAGTTTTTTTTACACCATTAATACATAATTCGTCAATTTTTTTATTGCTATTGGATGTGCTAAGAATGAATCTTATAGCCTCCCATGTGTGTTTTAACTCGCCATTATATTTTTGAAATTCGGAGGCATAATAATTTATATCGGTTTTAATTCTATGCGACTTAAATTTATTTCTATATTTATAACAAAGTACGCATTATTATTGGCAGCAGGGTACTTAATTTAACCCTTTGATGCCGGAGGGTATAGGATTTCCCGTATACCATTTACTACCATCTCGGCAATTAAGTTTTGATTTGGTTTTACATGACTTTAGCAGGTCACTGGTCAACCATGCATGGTTGTTTACAGGAGTTACGTTTATGTCTAGTGCGCGGAAGTAAAGGAAATGCTTTGTCATATTAAGCTGCTATGAATAAGTCATGCATAGGCTACATAGGCCTACACGCAATCACGCTTTTGTTTGCTTTGGTAAGTGATGAATTGACTGATTTTATCTTATTGTTGTCGTGTGAAAAGTAGATAATGAGTGAAAGTAGCACCACCCCCAACAACAACAACAACAACAGCTGCAGCAGCAGCAACCACCGAGATGACAGCAGTAGCAGTTCAGTGCAGGGACGGAATCCCCGATGTGCTCGCTGCCGCAACCACGGCATCCAGACGACGCTGAAGGGCCACAAGGCGTACTGCACGTACAAGGACTGCAACTGCGACAAGTGCCAGCTGGTCATCATCAGACAGAAGGTGATGGCTAAACAGGTGGCTCTCAGACGCAGACAGGATCTCGACAAAACGAGGAGCCAGCACAAGCACGGATCCAACTCATCAGATTCTGGTAGATTCACAGGATTTACTTCAAAATAATAAGATTTCCACTTTTAGCAGATTATATAATTATTCTCTGGCAGACAATTTCAGCTGGACTATGGTTTACATGTAGTTGTGGGCGTGTGGATCCTCACTATAGTTCTGAAACTTTACGCAGTCCTGCCATAGTCTTCATGCTTTTGCTTATCAGTATTGAAAATGAAATAAAGTAGGTTTAATTAGACCTACGTTAGCGAAAATTAGCAAAACCAATTAACCCAATTGTCACTTCAAATTATCAGTTTAACTGCCACGGTAAAATCTGACATGTGTCATTCAAGTTTGCCAAATACTAATTATTCGTTCTGGTCATATAATGGACAGTCACTCTCTCACGTCCAGTGACTGCATTATAATTCATCCAAATTAACTCACACGTTCGTCTATTATTCTAATATCATAAGTACAGTGTTTGTATGTGCACTTGTTATAGTGTGGATGACAGGGCTTTTTTAACGTGCAGTGCCAGTTGTACACAAAATGTGCAGTTCTAAATGGATTTGTGCAGTTGTAGATGCACCTATGTACAGTTAAACTAGCCAATAATGGTCAATGTCCTCGGATTGGAAGTAATTTACCATGGAGGATGGGAAGGAACAGAAGGAGTTGTGCAGTTCTAAAAATTCCTTAAAAACAGCCCTGGCACTGGATGATGTCCACCGAGTTGATTCGGTCCGATCTTTGTCGTCGATGTCTAACTGAGTTGATTTTTTTCATTTAAACTAAGTCCGTTAATTAATAATATCTATTGTTCAGCTGTTGACGGATCCGTTGTTGATGAGTAACAATAATTGTTATTAATATTATTATTATTATTATTGTTATTATTGTTATTATTATTATTATTATTATTATTATTATTATTATTTTTATCATTATTATTATTATTATTATTGTTATTATTATTGTTATTATTATTATTATTATTATTATATTATTATTATTATTATTTTAATTTTTTTGCCCTGAGGTACTTCGTTCCCCCAGGGGCTTATAAAATATTAAAAGCAATGTGCCTGGAACGGCTAAACCTATATTATACGTTATTATTATTATTATTATTATTATTATTATTATTATTATTATTATTATTATTATTATTATTATTGTTATAAATGAACAGGAGAGGGTGGGTCGAAAGGTCATTGCGATGGTAACGATTCGATGGACGGTGGTCAGTCATCGTTTGGTCATTCGTCGTCGTCATCATCGGAGTCCGGTAGCATCAGCACCCTCGCGATGATCATTCTCAACTTCTACAACAACGATCCGAGACTGGCAATGGATAAAGTCAAGCAAGGTATATATATACATATATAGGCCTACATATATACATATAATATATATACCATGATGACTATGTATATATCTACTTAGGCATCACTGCTAACTGGTTCTATATATAGACACATCGGGATATAGTTGATGGATCACATGAGATGATAGAAGGGATAAATGGATAGGCCCTATGTATCGTAATGTAATACCACCAGTCTGAACTGAGGTATGTAGGCCTACCACTAAGCTTTCTTTCATGGGAAGGAAGTAAGCTAAGTTTTGTTTCATTATTATGATGGAGGTGACATAAAACGACCAGTTATCAGTCCATCGAAGTTAACTTTCTTGGAAGCTTGAAAAGTTACAGAATGCTATTCATAATTATTAAAATAGAAACAATCTAGGGGTTTATGCTCTATATGTTGCGTCCTAAAGTCATTCGAAATCTTTCGGGATATTTTACTCTTGAATTGGTTTATGCATATAATATGCAGCCGCAGACTTCAATGTTTTCAATTTATTGTGAACATGATGGTTGTTGTTTGTTGATTATTTGAAGTGGCTGTTGAATTGAGTGTGCTTATACACAAGGAATCGACAAGCTGCCTTTCAAAGATATCTTCTAACACTCACCAGGTAGGCTAAGTTTTTAATTTTTTCTCTCTTTAATTCAACGCCTGCAAACGCACTGCGCTTTACATGTACGTTATGCAGTAGTCTTAATTAGCATCAAACTGAACGGACAGCCTGCAATACACGGCGCTAATAGCAGCCTACAAAGCATGTCCGCCCAACGAGGGCTCGAACTCACTACCTCTCGCTCTCTACGCCAGCGTGTTATCCAATGCGCTACCGGGCCTTCAACATATCCTACTGTAATTTATAGAGGTGTATGAATCTGTAGCATATATTAAATCACAGTCTTAGAAAAGTCAGTGAATTGTGTTTTGCCTGTTACCGTCAATACTTTAGTTTAGAAAGTCTTTAGACACTTTGTTCAGTCATTCTCTCTAGTCTTTCTTCTTTCGCCGTGGCTAGGCTGGGACGCTTCTGAGTAGATTTCTTGGAGGGGCACTATATAAATGCATAGACTGAATGAATGACTGACTGACTGACTGACTGACTGACTGACTGAATGAATGAATGAATGAATGAAGTAGGCTATTCACCCTGTCATTCAGTCTGCATGTGTGTGTTGTTGATGCTCTTGCAGATATTTTCGTCGAGAGAGATCGATTTGAGAACTGATTTGTTTGGAAAGCCGGACGTGTCTCCTTCTCATCTCTTCCAAACATCGATGTCCCTCCACCAGCCATCGATGGGAGGAGGAGGGGGCCAGCCACCGCATCCATTCGACTTCTTCCAGCCATACGCCAGAAGCAGTCCGTCTCACCACCTGGAAGCGCCGCCGCCGCCACCGCCGCCTGCCCCTCCCCTCCAGCCTCCATCCTTCTCCATCAGCCATCTCACACACACCGGAAGCGTGATGGATGCCAGTGCTGCGTTTCTCGGAGGCAGGATGAATTCCGCTGCAGCAGCCGCAGCAGCAGCGGCAGCAGCAGCAGCCGTCCATCCGTACCTGCAGCAGGTATCGGCACGGTCCGCTGCAGGTCAGCTGCCACCTGGATCCTTCTGGACGAAACAGTGGCAGAAGTGCGAGGCAGCGGCAGCGCTTGGAATGGCACCTCCGCCTGTCCACCCGGTCTCACTCTGGTGACCCCTGATGGTGATCCTACGGCGACCCGTAATGATCCTTGTCCGAAGAAGAGACAATGGAATCGACGGCATTAAAGGGTCAATTGCTTACATTACTACATCTGCTACACACGTCAATCTGCTGACTACGCCACACACACCCTGGTCATCACCACCACCACCACCACCACCACCACCACCACCACCACCACCACCACCACCACCACCACCACCACCACCACCACCACCACCACCATCACCACCAACGCCAACACCACCACCACCACCACCACCACCACCACCACCACCACAGCTGTCACTATCATCATCATCATCATCCAACGAAACTAGACGACGACGACAACAACGACAACAACGACAACAACGACAAAGAGCACAGTTATCACCGTCTTCGTTGTTCTCATCATCATCTTCGTTTCACATGGTCGTCGTCGTCGTCATCATAATCATCACCACGATCAGTCTTCGTTTTTTTCATTGCACGCTTCTTGATTATTTTCATCCGGACTAGAATAGTAGTGAATAGTTTTATGCGCTTTTTTATTGATGGTTATAGGGTACTTCATCATCATCGCCATCATCGTCGTCGTCGTCGTCATCTTCATCGTTATCGTCATCACCGTCACATTCATGGTCATTGTCGTCAGTATTCAGTTAAGCGTTTCGTGAATGTACATTGTACATGTATATTGATTGCTAAAGGGTAATTCATTGTCATCATCATCGCCGCCGTCATCGTCGTCGTCGTCATCATCATGATCATCATCATCATCATCATCACTTTCATCATCATCGTCATCAGTATTCAGTTAAGCATATTCTGAATGTATATTGTTTGCTAAAGGGTAATTCATCGTCATCACCTTCATCATCATCATCATCATCATCATCATCATCATCATCATCATCATCATCATCATCATCATCATCATCATCATCATCATCATCATCATCATCATCATCATCATCATCATCACCACCACCACCATCATCATCATCATCATCACCACCACCACCACCACCACCATCATCATCATCATCATCATCATCATCATCATCATCATCATCATCATCATCATCATCATCATCATCATTGCAATCACCATCATCATTATTATCATTGTCTATTTATCACGATCGAAATGACTACGAGAGAGAGTGAGTAGTAGTCAGTGAGGCTGATTCTTTTCGACTGACTGTGTCGATGGTTATAGGGTAAAACACTTTACATTAATGCGGCATGCATTGTGTTATTTGGATGACGACCACTGTACGTGTGTCCTCCTCCTTCTCTGTATGATGTCTTGTTTCGATTAATATTCGTCTAATGATCGAACGAGGGAAATGCGTGTCGTCGGCCATCATGGCGGTCGTGGGGTTGACATCTGGGGGGGGGGGGTTCATAGCGGGCCATCGGTTGGGTGGGGCAGCAGCAGACTATAGTGGGCCTGCCTCGTTTCACCTCGAAGATGACGATGCTTTCTCTGTACGATCGCCGCCATCTTTGCTGAAGCTATCACTACTATGTTACTATTATAGTTACTATTATACTAGTCCAACACATCGACGCAGGCCTATATTATACGGCAAACAGCTTTTACAAATCCATGTCTCAACTTTTGGTCAAAGAAGATCGCTATTCAAAGTCCGCCGCTTTATTCCTGGTCACTCATAGACTGCTGTGAGTTACTGTGAATTGTCTTTGAGACAAATTCGTCCATACTTCAGTTGTAATGTGTCGCTGTCTAAACCGGACTCTTTCTCATAAAAAGCGATTTCCTACAATGACCTAACACACGAAGCACACGTTTTCAGTTCTATCCCTGATTCCAGATTGCGAAGCAATTTTCCAACTGGATTGTATTTGTCCGGATGAGGCTGCCGTGACCTTCTTTGGCCACGATCAAAACTGTGATTTTTCCAGCTTAAATAAATTTATAAGCTGTCCCACAACTTACCGGCTTTTGCATTTACATGCACGCATAGTTTGTTGTTCGGTTTCACTGATTATAATAATTGATCAACTGAAACCTGATCAACATAATATTTTTGCTCTGAACGTTGGCGAATCATTTTTACTTTATTCAGTGCATCGAATTCGTTTAGCATCCGTCGGAAATCTGCACAGAATGCAAATCGACAGTGCCTTTGAAAGTAATTGAATATTCTCCCTTAAAAAATATGCCTAAACGAACTTATATCAGTTGACAACGAGCATCCGGAGAATGAGTTTAGGATATCGGAAAGACTGGAGCAGGCTGCTTCGGGTTTTTATGAGTCAGCGGAAAATAGATTTTTCTGGCAGCCGCATCATCTTCACCAAGTCACCATGAATGTTTAGTCTGTCGAACCGAGGGCAGACTATTGGACGAAGAACGCTTCGGTGTAAAGGGTACCAGCGCCGCAAGGACGCAAGTCTTAATAGGGTAACAGAATAAAAGGGTAACAGTATATGTGTCTAACCGAGTATTTTGTATTACGTTGTTGTAATTTTAGTGCGTTTTTATGTATGCATCGTTATTTATATGTGTATATATAAATATTATATATAAAGCATATTGTATGCGATCTTGCAATTTGAATGATGATGATGATCTGTCTGTGTGAAAATATAACGAAACTCTTGAAGGATTGACGACGTCTATGATCTGCACGTAGATAGCATTGCACGAGAATATCGGCGGCGGCGGCGTCGCTGGCAGGCATTGCGTGCATTTGAATGAAATCAGTGTAACTTAATCGTGTTCTCGATTAAGATACCTTCGCTTTGCTGCGATTTGATTAACGTACAACTCTCACTTCGCGGTGCCAGTCTGCTTGCTTCGATTGAACGCACCATTCGTTCTGTCGCTGCTGCAACCGATCTTTAACCGATGCAACCCATTTACAGCATCTGCAGCATCTGCATCAGCATCAGCATCACCATCATCATCATCTGCATCAGCAGCAGCATCAGAAGGAGATTCCAAATCGTCCAGACGAACGGAGAGTCGGATGTCTTCTTTCTCTGGTTCCGCGGTCGAATAATTAAGGTCGTGCTGTGAGAGTGAAATCTTCGTCTGAAGAGAGATCTGTCGATCTGAAGTTGGTTTGATCGGTGCAATCACATTGAACCCTTCCAAACCTAATCCGGCAAAATTTACTCCGCCGTGAAATGCTCGTCTGCTTCTCTTCCCTCTCTCTTTCCAGTCCGCCCACCCTCCCTCTGCTTCCTTCTCTTCCTCCGTCCACACAGTAATCCCTCCTCCAGACCACCGGCCAGGCACCAGGGCTGTTATAGGCTGTCTGCTTCTTTAATACATTGACCACATCTTTTAAGTTGTCTAAGCAGACAATGAGGTAGACTATACAATACATGTCTCTTAGCATTGACCTCTGCTTTTAGGCTTGACTTAGGCTGGGTTGGATGACAGCAGGCATGCAGTTCAATTTTACAGCGATAACACCCATGTCTGGTTGAATGCCACTACAAGCACTGCAGTCTTTGTCGCAATTTTTCTATCAGCTTTAAGGGTGTACAAACTGTACATGACTAGCAGAAGGTTCTTATAAGTAGACCTACCAGGGATGATTAGTAGCTGGGAGCTGTGGAAGAAAGACCAATACGGCTGAGGGTATGCTGTTATGTTTCCCAATGGCTGCCTAAATATGGAAATTTAGGTTTTTTCCAAATTCTCTATACCAATCTAAAGCTATACTCGCTGATCTCTGCGGTCGCTGCATAGAATCCTGTTTTGCAGTTGTTTAATACCTGGAAGATACTAATCCTGTAATCCAAGTAAATAGTAGTGCTTCACTGACTTGAAGGAAGTAGGCGAATTTTACTTTTTCGATCATTTTCAATGCATTCTATACCGAGCGCATGCAGAGAAATTAAGCCGCGTCTCACCCAATGCCATGCCTGCCTGCCAGCGTCTGATTTAGGCCTATATATTATATATAAATTATATATGTAGGCCTATATATATATGCATAAGTACATTGTATACTATATACATATATATTAGTGCAGATGCGAGCATATATGCACGCATTATACACGTATATAGAATCTAGGCCTAATAATTGGTTTTTGTCTACTTTTGTTCGTTGCATACATATAATTTTAGGTTTGTAAGTTTTTGTTGAACGTTGCTTAATTTCATGTACGTTGATTAATTTTGCGCATCTTTTGGTTTGTTAGTTTTTTTTTATCTGTTAATAAGTTTAAGATGGATTTTACTATATTATGACGTTTAACAATACAATTATTGACGGAAATAGGGTACATTTCTGAACTGCATGTAAGTATATATATATACACGACATTTAACTAATTTGTCATTCCCTGTTACTTGTTATTTTTATCACATGCTTCATGTGTTTTGCGGCTGCACTGTTTGCATGCAACGAAGCCAACTTTTGTCGCTGCCGAACCGAGGGCGCATTTCAAACATTCGCCGAAAGCTTTTGGTTAGGAAAAGACTTGGTTGTCTTAGTAAAATTATTCGATTGCAGTCGGAAGCCTATATTTAGGCGTAGGCTAATGGTAATGGCTATTTAAGTAGCAAATCTTGCGAAAGCCAAAAAACTTAGACTTTGCAATCAACTGTCTTGGACTG